>JAWWEM010052718.1:2558-32581 GCA_035582935.1 Ormyrus thymus
TGGGAGGTTAACCGGCCGGAGTCCCCGTCTATGCTTACCCGATTATCTCGTGTCCAAGGCTGCGGAATGTCAACGGCGCGAGAGATTAGGCCGCCGCGAAAGGGGTTAAACAAAAGAGACGGAGGCGCAGAATTGAGGAGAAAGCTAAAGCATGCAGGACGATAGCGACGGCCGCTGACCTCTTGGTGACAATTTCGTTCGACAAGACGCCCGGTTATCGGAATATTGTTCGCTTTCTGCAAATTCAAGCCTCCATATTGCCGATGAACTTTCGGGTTATCGATTTCCGTTCTTTATTTCGCCGCTGTGCAGCTCGGTGCGGTGGAGCTAAGTCCAGTATTTTTTCTCTCGGCGATGGAAGCAGTCGATTTTGGTCGGGTGGATTTGAAATTTTGGAAAGCGGGTTCTTCAAGTTCTCAATTAACAAGTTCGATTGCTGATGTAAAACAAAGACTTGCAGCCACCTGCAATAAGAACCTAATGAAATTTATTCATTTCTGTACTAATTATTTCTGTACTCGCAGCGTTTATCGCTACTGTCAGTGTGTTATATATTTACACCGTGGCGACATTAAATCTTACGTATCATTTAAAGACACGAATGAATTAGTACAAAAATAATTTATTTACTTCTTGCCTTTAAATCTTTCGAAAAGAGTTCGCGCGACTGACGCCTTAAATTACACATCACATTTTTAAAAAAGTTGCTCATACGTCCAATAGCCATCATCAGCCGACTTCGTCGCGATTAAGCTCGAATCGAAAAATATTTAATGTTTTCGTAATATAATTAAAGTACAAGTAAGATGCTGAAAATTCACAAAATGACGAAAAACTGGTTGTGGGAAGTGTGAAAGGCAAGGTAAGTGTCCCAATAACTCAGAACCTGCTAATTATCGACCGTTACCAGAAATTCCAGAAACAGAAAGACAAACATGAAAAACTAAAATCACGCATATAGGTTCACGGCCAATTTTTCGTCAACAGAATTTATGGCGGGTGATTCATCGGCCACGTGAATTCCCTGGAATATAGTGACGAAAACTCTATAGGAAAATACGAAGGTCTGTTGTCGACGTGGACGATGATTAGGGCAAAAAATTTAATTACACAAAGCGAGAATTAATTATGTATATGGTGCATTACGCGTAATATATTTGCAGAAGAAAAAAATCGGAAATTTGTAATGACGATGTTTACTAGGCGAAATATTTAATTCAAGTGACAAGTTAATATTAATGGATCAATTAGAGTTAATACTTTTTACGTCGCGAAAATATTCTGCGCGTCCTTGCTTTTATGCTTGTAGATTTCTAAAGACAAATTTAATGTAGGCAGGAAGTGTTTGTCGCCAAAATCTGTTGCTTACACAATGCAGAAAGAAGTATTAATAAAATATGACTAATTGTGAAATTTTTCAGATGAAACATCTACTGAAAAGTAACAAGATAGAATTCAAAATCATTTCAAACGTGAATTTTCGTTGCAGTCTAGCGCGTTAAATAGATTTGATTCTTAACGAAGAATTAATTAGCGAAAATTACCATGTTTTCGTTAGTAGTTAAGAGTAGTTAGTATCGAAATTTGTAATTTGTGACTGCATACTCAAAATTGAGACAAAGCAAAGACACAAAATCTGTCCGTTGAATATACCTTCTCAACGAGCTTGAAAAAAGCTTCAACTTATAGTCCCCTTCGTAAACCAAAATTTAGTTAAAAAAGTAATTTCTTTTCACTAGTACTTCCCAGCTGCATCCATCTCGACGTCCCGCCAAAACTGCTGGAAAAAAGCGCGTATCCCAATCCTCCCCAAAGTCGGCCCGCCCGACCTAGAACGTCAACCGGTAGCAAGGTGCCTTCCCCCTCCCCCCCTCCCTCTCCCTCCCTACGGTGTCCGTTTGAGGCCGTTTCGGCCGCTTTTCCCGGGGCTCAGCCACCACCACCTTTCTCGCTGCGCGCTACTCTCGCGAAACGTCCGCGTGCGCGCCGCGGGCCTACTTGCTCGGGCTCTGTGGCCCCCTCCCCGGGTACCTTCAATTGACCGAACCGCGTTGCGAGTGCCGGCCTGGAGCGGCGGCGGAGAACGACTCTGGACGCGATCGGCGTTTGCGCGCGAGTGAAGGCGCGCCGGCTTTACCCACGGGCCGATCTTTTGGCGGACTCAGTGCCGATTTATACCCCTCCGCGTGCCGCCGCTGCCGCTGCCGTTGCTTCGCTGTGCGTGCTTGTGGCGAGAGAGAGAGAGAGAGAGAGGAGGAGGCCCGGGAGCGCGGCAAATTCGAATCCTGTGTACCGCTACGGAATAAAAGTAAATAAAGACGCGGGGAAGGAGAAACGCGCATAATCGCGAGAGAGCGCGAGGAGAAAAGCGGCTTTTCAGTTTACAAACTAGTCTCGCGTGTGTGCTTCTCTTCCGTCTCGCGGCCACTTTTGCCTTCCGCGTCTTGCGCGCTCAACATGTGGAGCATCGCCGGCGATTTCGGCGTCTCGCAGTGATCTCCTTCCTTTTTTTTCAATCGCGCGCGAATCGAGCAGGGGGAAGGGAAAGAGAGAGAGAGAGAGAGAGAAATTGTTACGTAAGGGAGTGTGCTACCACAGAGGCAGAAAGACAGGCAGGAGCATCGGGATTGGATCGGCACAGTAGTCGGCCAGCAGTTAATGAACCCGGCGGAGAGGCTGCGCGCCAGCCACCGCTGCTGCCGCCGCGAGAGGATCCGAGTCCGGCATCTATTACGTAAGTCATTGTGCATACATTTTTCGCGTCCTTTGTGTCCACCGGGTGACGATCCCTCGCTGAATACCTGCCGGCGGCGCGACGTTCCCGCCGACGGGATTCCTTTTCGCAGGCCTCCTCCGCGCGGACGAAAGTTTACAGAGGGGAGCACGATTTTTGAGCGCGTTCGGCTACCGCGGGCAGTGTTGTTTTTTTCACCGGAGCTTTTCCGGGAAATGACGAATTGGAACGGTCGTCCGATGCTGATGTGTCAAAAAATTTGGGGAGTGCGCCTGCGCTTTGATTGCAGGAGGCGCGAGTGTCTTTGTTTGCTGATTTGGGTGCGAATGTTTTCTTTTGGTTTAGTTTTCCGTGCCGCAGTTGAATATTAAACGCTACTTTATTGCTTTGTAGTGAGTTATTCAATTTGCAAAAATTATATCATAAGAAAGTATCCAGGCTCATTCCGGCTTTTTGTGTATTACGTAAATATTACATCGATTATGGTGCATAAATTTTGTATTTATGTTTTACACGGGCGATTAATTATATAATGAGATGTGCAGAATTTAACAAATGTAAAACTTCGCGCTACGATAAAATAATTGCCAGAATAATCAGTATTTAATGAGCTTCAAAAGCCGGTTTTTTCTTCGCCCAATGCCTTCACAAAAAGATTCTTCGTTAGATTTTCAAGGCGACTGTAGGCACTTTTGATTAGCGCCATTACCAACAAGTAGATTAATAATATATTTCCAGTAAATGTATTGCCGCGAAAAATATTCTCACGTCACGTCAAAAAGCGAAGCTTCGATTGGCACTTGGCAACCTTGGCTCCAATATCCTTCGCGGATTCAAGTTTATCCTTAAAATTTCACCTTTGAATCCGACGTCCGATTGGATTTTGCAACCGGCGATTTTATGCAAATTATTTGCACTTTTGCGCAAAGCACAATTGTACGTAACGGGGTAAAACTTTCTATAATAATATTTTAACGACAATCTCGAAGGAAAACCGTTGGACTCGAGTGCAGGAGAGGCGCCTCGAGACCCGAAGTTTTAAGTGAAATGAGCCGACGTGTGAATGCCGGGAAGGCCGAGAGTAAATATTGCCTATTACGACACGACGAAAAACATTATGTTATTTTTAGACTCGCGGCATTGTTTATTAGAAAGTGATGCTGCGCGACGCGTTCCCGAAGGTGCGACAATGATGTAATTCGTTTATCTGTTATCATTAAGGGGTCGATTAAAATTTTGATTCTCGAGATACAGCCGATTTCAATTCGTTCCATTGACTTTCCTCTGCAGTTTAGACTCGATAATAGAATGCGCCGACTCAAAATCTAATCGAGCCGTTTTGGCTGAAAATCGCGTCCAACCCCTAAGAAATAAATTGATTAGTTTATAAACGCGAGCTTGCAGAATTTCCAATACCCTTCTGCAAGCTGGTTTATTTGAAAGAAATCCATTAGTGCTCCAATAAATTGCAGATTACGCATAATAAAATACCCGTTAATAATATAACAGTTCTACTTTTACTTTCCTGGAAGTTACTCTTACTTTCATATAAAGTTACTCCACTCAACTCTCGTAAAAACAACCAAACGCGCCGCTTTAAATCAGCTCCCGTCCGAGCATCATACCCAAAAGAATCGCTTGCACTCCAAACGTTCCCCCAATACACCGAAGACAATTACGAGCCTCAGCCGCGCGCGCGATCGCTAAAAAGCCGGCCCGTTTCTCCCAATATCCAGAGTCGCGCGACTTTCGAAAAAAAAGAAGAGAGAGAAAGAAAGAAGAAAAAAAGCAAAGCAGCCGGAGAGGAATCGCGCTCGCGCGAAACTAGTTTTGCCCCGGCGCCTCGCGCGCGCGCGCGTTTCGCCATTGTTGTAACATCGCCGCAGAAGCGCGCGCCGCCTTTTTATTGCGGTGAAAGATGTATATACAAAAAGGAAAGCGTCTCCGCCGCGCGGCGGCGGCGGCGGCGGCTCTCCTGCCTGTATACACCGGCCGCTCGGAAAAGCGCTCTGAATTCAATTCGTCGGTTTTCTCGCTTCCGCGCGAGCGCGAGGCCGACCGCTCGTTGGCTTCGCGCGCGAGATTTTTATCCGCGATTGTCTTTAGAAGCGGGAAAGGCGTCGGCGAGCCTCCGAATTGAGAGGAAGCAGCTCGCGGTCGGGAGATGATTCCGAGACTTTCTAGCTCTGGTGGATTTAGTTGGATTCTGCACTGGGTGAAGTAGGGTTATCGGATTAGGTAAATTAATTACTGGGCTATTGGGTAAATGTTTGGCTTGCGATAATACGAGGAAGGCGTATAATTTCGTCGTAAATCTTGAAAGACTGTAATAGAATTGAAATCGGCGATAAAGCGATTATTGTGCCATCAGAGGATTGCAAGCCGGGATAATGCAATTACAGGTGCTGAAATTATGATTCGGTAAATGAGGCGAGAATTGTGATTACAGGCTGCGCCGTTAACTATTGACCAATTTTCTAATTTGACGGTGCCGTTTTGCCGGATTAATCGCGGATTTACAAAATCGCCACAGTGAAGAAACGTCGATTAATTACAAAAATGAGCGTAACGCGAGCAAAGTCTTTTAAATCGGCGCTCTATCGAGAAAGCCGCAGCAAGTAGGTCAAACAATAACGCTGCCCTCATTAGCCGTCACTTCGACGGGATAATGAGTTGCACATTCGCTTTATATTCCCGCAATCGTCGCCTCGGCACCAGAGAAAAATGCACATGTCTCGAAAGGAGCGTCGAGCGGAACGAGCGTCCATTATCGCTGATTCAAATTTATGCTTGTAACTTGAGCCCCTCCCCACCCCGCCCCGCCGAGCTGGGGAAATGGTCGCCGCGAGATACCGCCGGCAGCGTAAAACAATAACGGTGATAAGTGCATTCACCATGACAATCACTGCCAAGGTTTCGCCTCTATCAGTCGGCCTATCCGTGACGTGTCAATTAAAGCCGCGCCGAACGGTACGGCCAACTTCCAGCGAGTTTCCCCGCTTCTCCGCCGTGCGCTTATACGCTTCTTTGTCGCGCGCCGCTCGCGTCGCTGAAAATGCGCTTACTCAGTTCTCTTGACGCGCTCCTCGGTAACGCCGCGACCAAATAACCCAAAAACCGTCTGGCCCCGATCGAACCACCCGTCCGCGCGCAGCCGGTATAAAAAACAAAAAAAAAAAAAAAAAAAAAAGAACGCTTCGCAATGAAAGAGCAATCGCGCGAGGCGCATTAGAAATCCGCGAGCGGGCGCTTCCTCGATTTTAATCATTCTAATTGCGGCTCGGTCGGCCGGGCCGGTCAAGCGCGAAACGCTCGCGGTCCAATGTCTCGCGGGCGCTCTCGGCTCGCCGGCGCACTTGATCACCGTAATCGGCCGCGCGCAAGTTCGCCGAGGCCTCTTCGCCTCGCGCAAGCAAGCGCGCACGCGGAAACTCGGCTGGATTTCCACGGGCGCTTTCGCCGCGCGCGCACGTCGATCCGTCCCTGGTCGCGTCTCTCGGGATGGAACGGTCGAGCGAGCGAGGACGGGGTGGCGACGCGAGGAGTAGCTCTGGCGGGCGGTTTGACAGACGCGTGCACTTTTAGCTGGGCGGTTTTCGATTAATTGCCTTGGCCCTAGAGAAATATTTCGGCTGTTCGGAAATTTTAGCTTCCCTTCGATGTATATGCTTGTATTGATTGTTAATCGACAAACATTTGCACGATGCGCTTTCGAAATATTTGATTATCCGACGTATATTCGTATTTAGTGGTCCGTTCCTAAATTTCCAAGAATAAACTAAGCATTGGAAACAATCGTATGACATTAAAACTTCGCGATGCGGGCTTTGAGCTCGAAGACAGCATTCAGTTGAACGGCTGTATCCAGCTGCTAGAAGAAAAAATGACTCATTCAAGAGCTGAATGTAATCGTAAATTAACTGCTTGATTGATTTAAATGAAGCGATAGTTGGGAGACATTGTGCAAATTAAAAGTGTTTACATTTAATTACCGCGCGCAGCCGTGATTATTCTATATCGGCTACTTTTTTCCTGCGTCGCGCTCGTCTTTCGCGCGCACGTAATTACTTTCCCCGTCTCCGCGAGGCTGTTTATCTCCTCCCGCATCAATTAATTTTAACATACCGAATTCCAGTAATAAACGCGCCGTTTCGACATCGGCCCCGAACGCTTAGCGCTTATCTGAAAAGTAAATAATATAAAAATTAATTTTTACGCGCACGAATCCGTTGCGCAAAAAATGACCCGAGAGCAATAAACGTCGGCGGCGGCGAATTGCTCTGACCGTGGCTCTAAATCTCGCTCTGTGCATTAGTCGAAATCACGCGTCCCGCGCACAACGCACATAGTATCGAATTCGACTTGCCCATTGCCTCGGCTCGGCCAAAACCTTTCATCAGGCGGCGCTCGGGCCTGGCAATTTTTCGCGCAAAACTTGCGCAATCTGAAATTTCAGTGCTCGCGGACTTTTCAATGCTACGCACCTGCGCACGCGAGCGGATAAAGGGGAGAAGTCTCTTTCTCCGGCGGCGGCCGCCGCCGTTGTCGCTTGCGTAATCCTCTGTCTCTCTCTCTCTTTCTCCCGCGCGAGGTGCAAAATTGCGCAATGAAATTCTGAGATGAAAATTCCACCGGGAGCCCGAACGCCGATGACAAGAGCCGCGTGCGTTCGGACGACGCGGAGCTGCGGGCTTCTCCCTGGGATGAGGATGTTCGTACGAAAATGAGTCGAGTTGGACTGTCGGAGCATCCGCACTTGACTTTTGTCGATGCGTTAAGGAGATTTAATCTGCCGATTCCCAAGTGTGCGGAAATTTTATGTAGATTTCAGGCACGTATTCTATTACGAAACGTATTTTATCTAACAACTATTTTCGAGGTCGCTCTGTCGAACGGTGATGAAAAAATTTAATAAAAATTTCAAATAGTGTAAAAATTCTGCAATATATGAATAATGTAAAAAAATTTAAAATGAAAAAATTCGGAAACTCTAGCGATTTAAATGTTAATTCTAAAAATTTAATTATGCCCAAAAGTTTCTAATTGTAAGCAATTTTTTTAGTACGCGTCAACTCCACTTTTCATTAAAAACGTTTCTAACCAGACAAATGAATTCTCAATATAAAATCTCCAGCCACGAGAACAAGTTGGCCGAGGAAACAAGCTGCTCATTGTCAGCAATGTCATTACCAAGCTCCGCGTCCCCGCTCCGAGGAGGCTTGTTTTGAAAACGCCAAGGCGCCGGTCTCCGCATCCCCTACAAGGCGACGCGGTGACATCTCGGGGGGCTCCTGCAAGTCGGCGCGCGCGCGGCGTCGGTGCCTGCGTTTTCGACTCGCGCGGGATTAATCATTAATGTCGAAACGGCCAGGCTTTCGCACGCTCGAGTGCAGCCCCGTTTCTCCAATAGGCCAGGCCAATGCGCCGCTTGGGCAACTTTGTGCGCGGGCTTCGGGTTTTATGCGCCGCGAGAGAGAGAGAGAGAGAGAGAGAGAGAGAGAGAGAGAGAAAGACGCGGCTCTCCTCTCTCGCTCCCTTAATTTATCGAGTTTTGCAAACGCACGCAATCGGGATTTCGCGGAAAGATTGTGAAAAGTAGCGGCAGCTCTGCTCTTGATTTTCGGGGACTTTTGTTAAAGCGCGACGAGGACCTGCCGAGGTAATTGGATCAATTGGCGTTTACGATTTTTTGCCGTTTTAGGCGTTTCCTCAGAGTGGATTTTCGGCCGATTAGAAAGTATGATAATCGGCGGTTTTTTGGACGAAGTGTGGGTATTATTAGTTGCGCGCGAGTGCAAAACTTTGACTTGCGAAATGTTAGCCCAATTAGAATTGTTTCTTTTCTATTGAAATTCGAGGCTTTTTTTTTAAAGAGAGGTTTAAGTGCGGCTATACTATTAACGAATTATGAAAATGGTTTGATTGGAGATTTCGGTGTAATAATTTTAGATATTCTTCGTAAGCGCAAATTGCTATCTTGATTTGCCAACTTGTAATTTCACTTCGCACAACTTCGGCGTGCATTCTTAAGTTTGAAGAATTAATAGGTAGCACTTAATTGTGACGCTATTTTAAGTTTGTATAACATTTCATTAATGTATAGCTATTTCTCGATACCACTTTTTACTCCCGAAAAAGGTATTCATTAGGATGTCGTGAATTTTTACAATCAGAATGAATTAAAACAATCATCGTGAGATAGCTTTATTTATAATAATAATAATGAAGACATTCGTGCTTCTTAATGATTTGACCTACATGTCTGCTAATTTAGGTCACGCTAATAATGAGTTGCTGAACTAATTTGCCGTGAAGTTTTAAATTTTAAAAACTGAAATTATGTTTACAAATATGCGTATAGCGTCGATATCTTTAGTGCATCCAGCGCCGCTCAGTCATCGCTTGTAATTATCGAGTGTTTTATTACGGTTTCTTTTAAAAATTCCGACTTCTTATTTTAATCTTACAGCAAGTAGACTAACGAGTCAATTAAAATTTTTAAATTTATTTTGGAAAGCAACGCGCTGCTGCTTGTACTTTCTTTGTAATTAGCCGGCTTAGCATATCAAACAGGCCCATCGGAACGGGAGAGCAGGACTAAGCCAAGCGTAAACATAAATTGCGCAATAAAATGGCGCAGTAAACGACATTGTGTACACGATGATTTAACGGGAAGTGTGAAAAGAAAGCTTTGTGAATGGAGATTAGACGAGCGTAATAGCAACTCCGACCTTGACTTTCCCGCGCGGCGTTTGCCTGACATTTAACAGATCACTTTTTCTCACGATCCAGATTTTTCTTCGGCGAGCGGACGTAAACATATTTCCTAAAGGTGCCTGAATTTTGTTTTTTTTTTTTTCGAATCGTCGATATTTCGGTATTTATTATGAATTAATTATTTCCGAAAAAAAGCGTGGTTCATTGTCGAAATAAGCCGTCGCGCCGGTAATTTGCTAATGACTTGATTAAATATCCCTGAAAATTGACTGTCATCTAGGCGCCTTTTTGTTACAGTTAGAGCATTAATTGTAGAAAATTAAGAGTACGCTCGCTTTTTTCCCCCCCAATGACCGCATAATCGCTTTTTGTATCGCCGGGCTAATTCGCGGTTGTTAGATTAATAACCGTGAAAACGATTTTCCGGCGATGCTGCATCACGTCTATCCCGCGCGTAAAAAAGCCGTCGGTCGCGCGATTTTTTTCCCCGCGCCCAGATAGGAAAATAACAAATACGCGACAATTGCCGATCCGCGACGGTAATTAAAATCCATTCTACAATTAAGGAGGTGCGAACAGGAGTCTTTCGGCCACGCGTCACGCGTGCGAATCCTCGCGGGACACGTGCGACGCCTATTGACTTCCCTCTCGCCCCGCGAGTTTTTGCTAAACTTTGCGGATCGGGCGGCGCGAGCAGGATTTCGGAAATGCGCGGAGCGTGCGCGAGCAGTGGCGGCGAGGTTAAAAATAAGGTATTGGTGCAATGACACGAGCAGCTTATTGGTCTGTTTGTCGTCGACGGGTTATCGCATCGCCCTGATTACGAGCGACTCCGCGACTTGTGAAATTATGGGTGACAAAATGCGACGTTATTGCGCATTTTTGCTACTGCGATATATCGCTCGGGAGGATAAAATGGGCTTTGATTTGTTTTTCTACGTATAAGCAATCTCGAAGGTTGAGCAATTATGTATCGAATAGGTGTATCGAATGTTTTATTTCGGGACCTTACCGTCTGCAATAAAAGTAAATCTGATCGAATCCGCGCGCGGCGGTAAGAAAAGTTTTGGAGAAAATTTCCTCTTGCACAAGTTTTTATATTTACCAATTACTCAACAATCGGCTAAGCAGCGCATTAATAATGAAAAAAGGAAAGTCTCGCTCGCTTCATTATATTCAAAGTTTTTCGTCTTGCTTACGCACTATACTTGAGTAATATTAGATAGAAAGTTGAAGAAACAAATTTTTTGCGTTGCAGCGCAATATTGCGACGGATTTTTAGGGGGGGAAAAAAAGGAGTCTTGCCTTTTCCACTAAAAGCGTTCTTTGATCATATTAGTTTGTATACCTTCCGGGAATCGAAGTACAAGGCTGCATTGTCGCTTGTGCGCACTGCACACAATCAGCCGAGCATGCATAAATTTGACTTCTGCGCAAATTTGAACGTCATCCTTTGCCATTTCGTACTACGACACGGAAATGTTCATTTTTTCAAGTATAACTTATCCTTACTTCGGCAAAGATTTTGCTTTATTTATTATTGTAGGAGAATGGTTGATTTTTTATGCATGGAACACTACTATATTTGGGAACGTAATGTTGGAGGCAAACGTTCCCAAAAGTCACTTCTCAGAACTCGACGAAAATATTTAAATTTAACGATGAAGATAAATTTTCTTAAGCTATTACTACTAAAAAGTCTCTGCGAAATTAATCTCATATTCTGTTAATTTACTTATATATATTGAAAAATATTCGCGCTGGACTTCGACCCAAATAAAAACTAAGGTCAAATTACATTTGCTTTAATTTTCAATTATATTAATTATTTGAATTATAGTTTGGGGTCAATAAAGTTCTTCGAATGTCGCTTAAAACAGTCTTTCTTTCTCTTGCACAGCACAGTTTAACTCTATCGGGTAAAAGTTACAGTATTTATTTCGACCTTATTAAACGCTCGTTACGGGCGAGAGTCTCTTCACGTAATGCAATTATTCAAGTGGGGCGATTACGATATTTCGCATATTACATCTCGTTTTTTACTTTGCTTACCAACAAAGCTCCCGGCGCGGGTCATGGAAACATTTTTCCTTTTATAGCCGTAATTTGAATAAATTGAATTCCACTTTCGAGCGAATATCTAGCGCACCGTTCGCGCGATAAAAGTGTTGCGGCGGCTTTCGAACGTGACAATAAACGCATAAATATTGATAGTAAAATGAAAGTCAATGACACAATGAACGATATTTTCCAAATAATGCAAATACTGCTCGGCAGAAAGAATAATCAAGAAAAATCTCTTTGTTTTAGATCGGAACGGAGTCCGCGGTAGCAGTGAAAGTGTCTTTTCAAGTGCATGCAAGATTTCAAAGTGCGGTGAAGCAAAGCAAAAAATGACGAATTGAAAGTGCCGAAAATTTTCACTTTCAATCACGAATCTTCTCCGTCGCCGCCTTTCTCGCGCACCGCACCAACCTCAGGGATCGAAACCAAAGAGGATAATCCATCGCCGTACGAAGACAGCGACTACATACACACCGAGCAGAGCAGAATCAAAATTCACCGCTCCGAATGAAGCGACGATGTTGGGCGAAGTGACGTGATTACAGCAGTCGTTCAGTCTCGCAGAAGCATTCGGGCATTCCTCCTTCAACTACACTCCCTCGAATAGTCTTTCTTTAGCGCTTATTCAGCCTACGTGACCGGCAAATAAAGCTCTTTTCCTCGAACTCGAAAGAAGCTGAGAGAGAGAGAGAGAACAGAGAGCGAAGCGGGCTTCGCACCAATGGACGTCATCGCGTCCCGATCTGCGTTAAGGACTATTAGTATTTGACACTAGTAAACACTCCCCTTCGTTCGCGAATCGTCGTGTGAAGTCTCACTTACGGGTGGGTGGGCGGATTAGCCTCGCGACTCTGCAGCTCTCTACTTTTCTCCTCGCACATCTGGCGCCGAGCCAAAAAGTCGAAAGATGAAGTTCCTAGCGGGTCTGTTCGGCGACGGCTCGCCGACGAGAATCGGCAGGCAGTACATGAAGGTGGGCAGGAGCGCCTTGTTTGGCCCGAGGCCGAACCCTGATGCGCCCATTCCCGTTGACAAGATACCGAAGCCACTCAACCTGCTCGTTTCGCAGCGGGGAAAGTTCAAGCACAGTGAGTATTGCATTATTGGTTATTTGCGCCGAGGAGAGCTTTCCGATGTTCTCGGTGGCTTTGAACAAGCTGCGCGAATTTCGCGAGGTTTTTATGAACTTTAATTATTCGCGCTGCCTTGAAGATTCAGTCTAATTATACTTGGTCACTTGTTGCTGTACCTAAAACATCGGAAGGTTTACACTGCTTTTATATATATTTTACAATATTACAATGTTGAAAGAATACAATGGCTGCAAAAATGTACCACGATAAAAATGTCAGCAGCAACGAGACAGTGCCAAAAGAGCCGATAAAAAGCGTACAAAGCGCGGCCAATCCCGCGATTCCGAAGTCTGCGACAAAAGCCTCCGGGGGCATATATCCATCACGGCGCTATAAAAAGATGAACCTTTCGCGAGAAAAGTCGGCCTCAGCGGGGCGAAGCTCCGCGACGGGGACTGAAGTCACGGCAGCCCAAGCAATCGTCGCGCCGAAGAGCGCAGCGCGGGCACTCTAATGGGCGGTTTTTCGACAAAGCCGTGCCCGGAATCGCTCATTAACGTTTCGCGCGGCCCGAGGAAAGCCCGCCGGGGATCCGATGTCGCCTATGATACGTGCGAAACTCGCGCCGGGTCGCCTGTTTGCGCGCGGACCGACCGGACATCCGTCACGTGGTCGCGTCTCTTCTCGCGGCCGAAGAAGCTGCGGGTTTTTTTCTCGCACTCAGAAGTCACTGAAATCATCCTGTTGATATTCGCCTGAAGATTGGCGCTGATTATTAATGCGCCGCGGTTCGTCAAGCGGGAATTGTATATTTTAAGCTCGAGAGCTGCAATTCGTTTTATTAATTTCGTATACGACTTTGGTATTCCTTTAAAATAATCCATACTTAATGCCAACTTTGAACGAGCATTCGTCAAAGTGCAAAAAGTAAGAATATTTTTCATCGGGTTTGCGAAATGTACGGGAGATGTGCTCAAGGTAGCCCGGAGACGCAGACGTCGTTTTTGACTTTTCACAAAGTATTTTCTTGATTAATGAAGGACTCGAATTCGTCTAATCGGTTTTTTTTTTCGCGTATCAGATGAGAAATGCTTTAATCTTGCGTCACAGGTTGGAATTATGAAAGCGATGCCTCGTTTTTGTTTTAGAATGGCAATAAATCATCTTCGTAAAAAAGCTTCACTCGACTCATCGATACCTCGTGAAAATGAGATGCGGAGAGTCAAATCTTGTAAGATAATTTATAAAAAAGAGTTATTCTCGACGGCGTCCTGACTAATTAATCCGCCGTCTCGGGTGCGTTTCATTTTGAAAATATATTTTCGTTCTTTTTATGACCAACAGATTGTCGTTCCGTATTGACGAATATCACCTGCCAATGAGCCAATTTAACTTTTAATATTTATAAATATTTATTTCACGTCATACAGTTTCGGGTTCTAAACCGAGATTTAAGTATAAACCTGTTTTACTGGTTAGCTTAAGGTAAAATTATATACTCAACATTGTTGCAAAATCATTAAAGTCAATCCATGCGCAATAAATATATACAAAATAACTTCCGAAATTCATAATATATTTGCGGTTAAGCATAATCAAGCCTTTCAGAAAAATGAAAATTGCCCTATTGACAAATTCTTATAGAATAGTTTTATAGGATTTAATATGTGCATTTGCACCCGAATTAATAGGATTCTATCAGTCTTTATAAGATCTTTTCAATAGAGTGTCGTTTGACGTCGTTATTACTTAAAAAGGTCATTTAATAGCCATTTGCAATCACGTGCACCCTACTGCTGTCGTTATCTAACGAATTTTTTTATTTACATAGTACCTCATACTAATCGAGACTAGATGTTTTTTATAAGATAAAAATTATTTTGTAAAAAATTGGCCAATCATCAATTCAAATTTAAAACTCGTAGTACCATCGAGTAAACACGAAAGAGAAAGATTTTTTGGTTGGATAAATTTCGTTTTTACTGCCCAATTAGTTGGAACAGTCTTTGTTCTACCCAAAGCTCGACCTAGTAATTTCAGTGTCCAGTTTTTCGAGCGAAAAACCAATACTCGGTATACTCAAGCATCTTATTCGAGCAACATTTAAAACATTCTAAAGCTTCCTCCTCTCAATTTACGCGGAGAAACACACGCTTATGCACTGGACCTGCGACGATTTAATTACACTGGTTAGCGTGCGCCGGCGCAAATTGCTACTAACAAACGGCAGCGTCTTTTCGACCGACGGAACTTCCGGTTTCACGGGTGAAAACCAATGCGCGCGAAAGATGCTCGGCGAAAAGTTAACCGGGGATTGCGAAATTCGTACGATCTCTGCTTGAGTTGAAAGTAACAAATTATTTTCTTGCACTATTGACTTGGCAGGATTTCAACTGAATAAATTATAAAATAATGACAATCAGAAATGGTTTTGAAAGTCATTTTAGTTATTATTATGCTACTTGAATTGGTATTAACTTTCATACGGTGGTTCATAAAGTGACATTAATTAGTCATAATTCGTTATCAAAGAAAATGCAGAGTAATTTAGAGCAATAAATTGATGTGATTTATGCACTGAAAAATAATTTTATTCTTTTTAAATAAACTTTAATACTCAAAATACTGATGTCACCATAATGACCATAAGAACAATGTAGTTTACAAAATTACAAAGTCATTTTTCATTTGAGGAATCTCCAACTGTTTCATGTAATATATTTACATATTTCATTATTCACGATTTACAACTTTATCACAATCGAAGTAATAAATAATGCATTCCCAAGATAAAAATGAAAAATGAGAAACATAAAGTAACGTAATATTATTTTTTAATTATAAATTAAGTGACACTTTTAATGCATTTAATTGTAAAGTATTCATAAGATGAGTGTACATAATAACTATAAACAATTTTTCAACAATAATTATTCCGTTTAAAAATAGTTTTGTAAATTTATGTGTTGGTCAAATTGATGCAAATAGATGTTATAAGCATGTCTTTAACGTAACTAGATAATTCTTTATCATTTGATATTGAAGTAATAGTTCATTATTAATCCAGAATGTTCAGTTTTCAGTCAATGTTTTCAAAGCATTATAGCCTACTTCGATAAAATAATGCAAAATGACTACTTTCGAAAGGAATCCACATTAACCCATTGCAACACAACTGGCGTGAATCTTCTTTTCACATTTTATAATAATTCTTGCAAAACACAAGCGCAGAAATTCGCTTTCGTTATCCGTATATGTGGCCAGGAGACGACGACGTGACCTTGGATTTTAAAGGCGCTTTGTCGGTGCAAAAACTCTTGACCAATGGAATTAACTTTCTTTCAAAGATTTACGTGCTTATTATACTTTTAAACAACGATACACTTTGCGGATGAAAGAATGGGATCAATCGATCGCTTAAAGTTCAGAGCAAAAAAGATACGGCAATGATTTAAAGAACACTCATACAGTGCATAATACATTTTTATTCAAGTGCCTCGTTAATCTGCCAATAATTGTACGTTTAATTAGGAAGAACTCAAGAAGGAGGTAATCAATTCAATTCAAAATTCATTTATTGCTCATTGAAATTCTAACGAAACTGCAAAAATGTTTAAATTTCATTTAGAATATTAAACTCTATTATGTAAAGTAACGCATTAAAAAAGTAAATACGCATGTAAAACGCATTAAATAAACGAATTGTCGCGCTTCATTAAAGTCGGCAAATCGACGGTAATTAAAAGTGCCCGCTGCCACGTAAAACCAAAAGTATGCGCAGCTCCGCGATCCAGAACGACGCGGAATCCTCCTCCTCGGCCCATCGATGATTCAGCCGCGTCTGATTATTGTGTCCTCCCTCCGAGTGACGAAAGCTCGCCATTACCGCGCATTTCGCCGAAAGCCGCCGACTGGCGTCCGAGAGCGAGACCGGACGACGCTTTTTACGAAACGCCGAAATCGCCTCGGCCTTCGCCGAGGAATTCCGAAAAGTCGATCACCGCGGCGGCGCTGCATCGCCGGCTTTAACCTTGATCCGCGCGGATTTCTCATAAAGTGTGCCACGCATCTCTCTTTCGCGCGCGTCTATAAATGAGAGAGGCGCAGGTGCGCGTTATATATGCGCATAAACTGGTTTCGTAACGCGCGGACATTCGCGGGCGAGAGAAGTGAATGAATTGTCAGAATATGTAATGTGCTGTAATATTGGACACGTAATTGATCGTGATCCAATAAGGAATGGAGTCTTTTGGAGTTGGCGGGGAAAGGGTTAGAGGCGTTGTTTAGAAAAACAGGAATAGACTTCGGACTCGTTAAATTAGTATAGAACATTTTTTAAACATAATAATTTATTGATATACCATTGATGCTAATCATTACCATTGATATTTTGCTCTTATTCATTTTAAGGCCAATTTTTAAGGAAGTTAATTATCACGTTACGTCGTAAGATGAGTTTATATAAATTGTAAAACGTAAAAGGGGGTTAAAGTATCTTTAATATATTGTTGTAAATTTGTGCCAATGGAATGTTGTAATGCATCGACGTATTACTTTAGCCATCGTTAAGCACACGTAATGGCCGCACTGATAAGCTGGAAGGTATTATGACAGTAAAAATAAAAGTTACAAAAGTTAATGCGATCGACACCCGTACGCAAACCTGACCTAAATAATTCTGTTTACAATAAAGTCTCGGAGTAGCCTCCGAAGTCCGGAGCACGATTATCCTGTTTATTCCTTTGCGCGAGGTTTTTTCTCGTCTCCGCTCTTTCGCTAGATCTGTTTGCGCAAAGTAAAACGGTCCTTAAAATAAACAATCCCTCCTCGAAAATTTCGAGTCCACAGCTCGCGCTCCCCCCGAGAGCATGGTGTTCCACTCCTTCTCGATGCGAGGCGCCAGAAGAGTTTCCTAAAATAACTCGGGAATTGATTGCGATTTCGTCAACGTTACATCGAAAACTCGGGTCGCTAAAGTTTCCGTACGATCTGGCCATACCTCGCGCGCAGCTTGCAAAAAAAGTCGCCGCGGAATGCATTCGCGCAACTATCGAAAGGATGCGCTTGACTCCGTTAAGAGATGGACCTCGTTAATTTGCATCGCGGCACTCCTTCGCAGAGAGAGCGAGAGAGAGAGAGAGAGAGAGAGAGAGACCGGTTCGACGATCGTCGAAACGCTCGCGAGTTACGTCCCAGAACGGGGCAACCTTCCACCGGCCAGCATCCAACTAGTCGGCGAGAGTGAAAGTGATCTGAAAAATGTCCGCGCGGGTAGTGTGCGCGCACGCGCCGGCGTAACGGCCGAGCTAAGCGAGCCTAGGCGAGGAATGTGCTGGAAGCCGAGGGGGAAAGCGATCCATTGTGCGGGATCGTTCGGGAATTGGCTTGGCGACGACGATTGAGGTCGGGGATGCTCGATCGGGAGATCGCTCGCGGGGGGTGAACAGTCCGAGGTTTGAAGTGGGATTCGACTTCGTTTGCGTTTTCCGACGCTTTTCAGCTGGAGAGGGAAGATTGAGTCAGACTCGCGTCACCCGAAGCGTCGAAGAGTGAAGGAAGAAAATTTTGCGCGTATTTACAACTCACTTGGCTATTTATGCCAGCTATTAAGCTTGGAGTTAAGAAGTATGGCTGCTTTTCAAACTTAAAATGTAATGAGGCTTTAAATAAAAAGTTATGCTTGCGAATGATTTTTAATTTGGGGCCTTTCGCAATCTCAAACGACTCGTGTTTTATAAAGATTTGAGAATTTATTTTGATCGAATGAAAAAGATAAATATAAATCTTTAAAATTAATTTCGTTTTTGTACTGCATTACATTTACAATACAAAGCGTTGCAGAGTGAATTTATAGCTCAATTTAATTTAATATCTGCTTGTTTGATAGTCGTTTTCTTCAGATGGATACCCATCGGATCAGTATCGATTGTAAGATCTGACGATAAACGCGATTTTCCTCGTGTGTACATTACAATAAGCATTATATAAATGCGCACCACACCTCAGTCAATTTATTTTCAAAATATATCCGTTCTCTAAGCTTCGTCCAATCTTAAACCCTTCGTCTCCCGACTCCTCGAACCAATCAATTTTCAAGCACTTGACCGTCGAGGCAATTTTTCAGCCAAGAAAATAACTCGCATCCTCATCCACGCAGCGCGTTCCCGCCTCGCCGTCCTCCCAATCGAAAACTGCGCTCCCTCTGCATCCTCCTGCATCGCGAGCAACGAATCCCCAAGCATCTCGGCCGCTCGGCAGCGAAAGGACCGAAAAAGAGGTCGTCGCCGAGTCCCGAGACTGTCTCCGCAGACTCTCGAGGCGCGTAATTGCGCGCGCGCGCGCGCTCGCTCCAATGTAACTTCCGCCACGCGGGAGCTTCTGACTCGGCACGTTCGGCGATTTACGTAAGTTATCGGTGATCATTGTAGGCTCACAGTTACGTCCCGACGCGTCCTTATTACGTCGAAGGGGGAGGTGCTCCGCGATTCGAAGGAATTCTTTCAATTTTCGCCGAGATTTCTCGAGCGGACGAGGAGGTGGACTAAAGAGGCCGGTTAATTGTCGAGGCGTAAATGTTGGCTGATAGGCAGGAGCCGGCGGTTGTGATTAATTAGTCTAATTTTTCAGAAGAGCGACGTATTTTCGCGCATATTTTTGAAGCTCGGGCGATCGAGAAGCTTGTGATTTTCGAAGTCAAAATAACTTGATGGTTACGTAATTATTGTTGCGATCGGCGTTTTTTATGTGATTTTCTGAAATACATTTCGCTCCTTACTCATTACGGTGCAAGCATGCATTACTTGATTAATAACACGCTGCACTCGCTGAAACGGAGCGATGCACTTGAAAATCCGAGAATTCCACGCATTACCCACTTATTTGTCAGGATCAATCATTTCGTTCACCTGACTTTCGTGCATTTTTGTATATCGCGCTGATATACAAGTTTGTGCAAAACTGTCAACATCGATCAATACTTCGTAAATTAACGATTTCAAAATTCTCGAACGAAAAGTTCGCGATAAAAAAAAAAAAGAAAAAAACATTTTTCATGGATATATCCATATCATTACCCAATCTCGCGTATTAAACTAATTACAGCCACCAAACTTTTCCAACTTCGATAAAAAAAAAATGAACTTTCTCAAAAGCTGCAGCGAAATATAACCGCGGCCGCGGATAAAGCAAGACGTATCAATTATCGACACGTGCATGTAAGCGGCGAAGCCGCGAGGTTACCAATTTTCCGGGAAATTTAAATAACGCACCTCCCGATGAACCGGAAAGGCACAATCATTTACATAACAAACCAGCGCGACGAAACGCGGAGACGAGAGGCGCAGGCGTCGCATTCCGTCGCCCCGGCGAGCGTCCTCGTTCGCCGCGAGCTTGAGCTCTCTCGCGGTCTGCCGGCTGGCGCGAAGCAGGTACCCATCGACTACTCTCGATAATCGCACCCGCCGACGGGGGAAGAAGCTCGGCGCCCCCGCGCCGTCTTTCCTCTCTTTTGCCTGCTCCTCGCCAATCCGCTTCCGACCTGTCGTACGGAGGCATTTTTCGACGCTGCCTTCCGCTAGATGTATAGGTGACCGCGTTTCTCAAAAGCAGAGAGTGGATTTCGAAGGAGCTTTGCAATTTGAACTTCATGAAGAGGCACCTTTTTGACGACTCATCTTTTTCGGAAGGCTGTTTGGATAGCGAGAAATTGAAGTGTGGGTTTTCCTTGAACAAATTATTTGGTAAAATGACAGGTTGCGAACGGAGAATTTTCGGCACTGCTTCATTTCCGAGAAACGAGTCCAAGGAGGATGTAGAGGAAACATTTCTGAATTAATATACTTGAATAAGTATGCTAAATTCGCAGAGCTTCTTACACTTTTATCCCGAAAGTAGGTGGCATTAAGGAATGCGCTCCGCTAAAGTTTCTCGAAAGAGCGCACTTAAAAACATGCAAATACTTCATCGCGCGAGAAACCTCCGTTTAAGCGCTTCCGAGAAATCGCGGAGGAAGCTCCCCCGGATAAGAATCCCGGTAACAAATCGTCAAAAAAGCCTCATAATCCGCACTTACCGTCCCCGCAGGAAGTCGACAAGTCGCCTCGGCGCGCTGCGCTAAATTTCTCATTCCCTCTTTCTCTCCCTTCGGCGAGGCCCACGAAAATCCCCCCCTCGCGCTTCGCTCTCGATTTTCGCGGATCGAGCGATTAAGAAGGAAAGTAGCGTGGAATCTTCTATATCGGGGACAGGAGCGAATTAGAAAGGCTAACACTGATGCGCCGACCTATAACGGCGCTTTTCTCTCGCGAAGTGCATCGAGAGTATATACATATGTATGTACATATATCTTTCTTCCTTTCCTTCGATTCGTCGTGCGATCCTCGCGAGAGTGACGAGGTAGTGCATGCAGCTGCTCTCTGATTGGAGTTTTGGATTTTTTTGAAGATTAATTTTTTAGGGATTTTGATAGCTATTGCCTCTATGTGGGTCGAAGTATGAATAATCAAAATGGAGGTGGACGTCGCGATGTGTGTTTATAGCGCAACTTTGTTATATAGTTAACTTTTTGTTTCATTTCAATTTTATGGCGACTCATTTTACTTTTCGGGAATTAATTATTCAAGCACTTTGGAGTGTTAACAAGCATATTTTAGTAGTTTTTTTTTTCAAAATAAACGTAAACGTGTGCTCGCAAAGACTATTAATGCATTGCAAAAATTGAGCCCTGGAGTTATTGATTATTGGTGAACTATCTAAAATTCTATTTTTGATTACACCAATAAAAGATCCCAAGCATTGACAATTAAGAGAGTTACGGCGTGAAAAACAATCTTTTACCCGTTAACATTTTTCAAATAAAAGTAATTACTGGCTAGAAACCAGTGGCCCGTTGCCCTTGTTTAAAATCAAACTTAGCGCCGGGTAGAGAAGAACTTTAGTCAATCTATCATTCCACCTTAACACTTAGACGAGACAGATTGGAAACAAAAAGAAAGCCGCATTACGAGACTGTTTATCTTGGCTCTCTCAATTAGGTCTCATGATAAATCCTCGATTAATGCGAAAATTATCATGTACCCCTAGCAGGACTTTAATTATCTAAGAATAAATATCGCGTTCGGCGATTCTTGAGTCCGCTTCGGCAGAAAAGCCTCTTACACCTGTCCAACTTAGATCATTGCGACCACCGCGCGGAGATCGCGCCAAACGCATGTCTACGTGCGGAAGTCAATCCGAGAGCGAGAATACGATTTAATTAGCATGGAAATTTAAAAACTCAATCGGACGCCGACTCCGCGCCACTTGCACACGAGGAAGGCCTTCGCCCGAGCATAATCGCGAATCGATTTGCGCTTTCAAATTTATTCAGGCCTGGCGAAAAAAGTTTTCACTTTTTACGGTTCATACTTTTACGCGGTAGACAGTCCGCAAAAAGTAACGATTCCGTCGTTTCCGAGTACATTATGATAAGCGAGTTTTTGCCACTTTGATGCAGGCGTTTTGTAATAATTAAAAGCCACGTACGCTGGATTTCTTTACAAATCTAATATTTATACCGATTAGCTGAAAACAAGAACTTTTCCAAAAAGCTTTGGATAATGAGTAAAATGTTTTCAAACTAGGAGACCGACCACATTAAAATTTTCAAAGCCAACCGCTAATTAACACATCATTGCTTTCGAGATTATAGATAATTATCATAGAAATCGCGCTATTAAAAAATTAATTAACAGTTTTTCTATTTGACAGGAGTGACAAGTTAAACGCTCGAGAAATGACAACGATATCAAATCTAATAAATTTCCATCCAATATCAATGTCATTAATATCAAATTAGAAAAAAAAAGAAAAAAAACGTACCAAAGTACAACGTTATACTTTGCTACTTTTCTTCTCCAAATATCTTCTTGATCCTAAGAAAAAAATATCGATGAATTCCGCGACGAGTCCCAACCGCGTAAACGTCAAAAAATCTCCGCTTCTCCACTCGGGAAATCACCGAGCAAGCAGTATTAACCCAATTTTCATTCCTGACGCACAAGTGACACCGATCCGCTGAACAATCGCCTAAACACGACGTGCGATCCCATTCACGTCCCGAGTGATTAATTTTCACTCTTACAAATTGCGCGCGCCTCTCGCGCCCCGCGGGAAGCGACGGCGAAAGGAAACGCTTGCCACTCGGCGAGAGAGGTGCGCACCGCCCGCCGAGAACACGAGCGGCAGCCGGTTTTCTTGCTGCTGCTCTCTCGCGCGTCGAGGAGAAATGTCAGTCGGCGGACGGAGGTGCATCGGTTCCGCCGACGGCCGGCGTGGGGCAAGAAGGATGGAAGGCGATGCATCCTGTTCTATAAACGGCATCTTATCAGACCGCGTGAAGGAGAATGAAGGAAGTGCCTGACGAGAGGCGGCTCGGAGAGGAGCTATTGGGATCAATTAGCGAGCGCGGGTTTCTCTTTTGTGGATGGGATGATGCTTGTTTTTCTTTTTTTCTAGGTGCAGGTCAGGTGCGTTTCTACGGTTTGAATGCATTTGTTGATTTTCGCACTCGGCGCAGATGGATTTATTTCAGAGATAAGTGGCCGTGAAAGGTTTTGTTAAGCCTAGATTTTTGTAGCTCGTTTATTGCCCTTTCCTTTCAGATTATGTTACTAAAATTAAACGAGTAACGCAAACTTTGATAATAAGTTTAGAACGAAATTAGTTTAAAAAATTTTATTGAATAATCTGAGAAAGATCGAATTAGACCTGCATGACCGAACAGAAAATGAATTAAATTTTTCAATGGCTAGATCGTCGCACCAAATGTGATGCGTACATTGTGTTTTGTTTTAAATATCGTATTACTATTCTCAATCACGTTTTATGAAAATAATTTTGAAGAAAATGAAGCATAAACGTCCTCCAAAAAGGTCGAAAAGGTCGCGAAGCGCGTGATCATTCATACGCACTTCCTCATGGATCCCGAATAATCTCAACGGCTCAGGCATCATTAGTGGAGCTACATAATTTCGTCACGTCCCATCGTTCGCGAATCTCCGTCCGATTCCGCAGAAAAGCCCGTGCATCAAAATTCTAACGCCACGTAGCGACAGCCGTCGTCGTTACTTTTTCACGCACGCGCGCAAACGCGCGCGCCGTAAAGTAAAAAGCATCAAGCCGGTTCTTTTTTTTTTCTGCGCCGTCGGTGATTCGCCGACGGTACTGCTCGTAATCGATCGCGTGGAGAATAGAAAACGCGGCATTATTCTGTGGTCCACGAGGTTATGGAGAGAAAAGCGATTACGCGATGATGCCGGCGAGGCTTCGCTTCTTAAATTCCTTTTTTTCATTTTGACTAGAGATTGTGTTGAGCCATTCGTCTTTCGAGTAATTGTGTTTTTTGCGAGATAAAGCCTGGATTTTAATGGGTTGTACGGATTAATTGGTTGAGACTTTTTAATAATTGCACGGGGTTGTAATGGAAACTGTGTATTAGGAAAGAGCAATTACGAAAATTTATTGCTCTTTAGCTCATTAGGGACTACTTCATTTTATTAATTGTTCGGATAATAAGTGAAGAAATTTGTATAAAAGCTTTTTATTAGGAAACGCGTATTTGAGTTCTGATAAAGTAAGAGAAAATTATGTGCGACGAACTTACGCGAGTGAAACAAATACTTTGTATGAAAAGCAGGAAAAATTTAAATTGAAATGTAAAAATCTTTCGTGCAACAGTTTTTTTATTCGTCGGCTATCGAGCACAGTGTAGTTTTTAATTCCATTATAGTTTTTTCATCCGTTTCATCAATCCGTTGAGGCTAGAAAATCTTAAGAGCCTTAGAGAAAAATTAGTGTTCGAACATGAATAGAAATGATGAGATTCTAATTTGAATTGTTGATTTTATTACAATCATAATTTAAAACAGATAACATTTTTGTTTAATAATGAATTTTCTTTAATAAAATTAAAATAACGAGACAGAATTGATGATCTACAGTTCTTGCGTCTGTTTTAAATGAAAAAAAAATCTATTAAAAAAATTTGATAATCCTTATAATTTACAGCTACTTAAGTTTAATTAAAAATTGCAAAAGGGTTTGCTTGTTAACAACTTTCGCGCCGAGCGCTTCCAAGTTTCAATGTGACACAACCGTTTCGCCATCTATCGGCCCTTGTGCCACCGCATCACTGCTACTTAATCTTGTATCAGGACTACGGGTCATTATTTGATTATAGATCTAATATTACCATCCCAATGAAACAATTTATTTCCATGTTCCTAATACATAAAGCTGTTACATTTAAAGCCTTGCAACCTAAAAATAAATCTCCCCAACTTTAAAAATTCCGTACGCCATTCACAAAATTCTCTTCTTGCTTTTAAAGCCATAAGAATTAACGTAATATCTGGCGTAACGGGTACAACAAAAAAGAAAAAAAAAAAAATGCTCCCCGAAGAATAAAAAAAAATCCCCGTCGCCGTTGACCTACTAACATTTTTACGCAATTCCTTTCTTCCGAATCTCCGACGATTATGAAAAAAAAAAAGACAGCGCCGAACGGCCACGTAGCCGCGCACATTTTGCATACGGTTCTTCACGGTTAACCAAGGGCCCGATTAACATTCCTGCCGTGTCCGTTACTTCTGTGTATACGTATGGAGCTCTCATCATCATGACAATCATCGCGGAGCAGCTTCAATTTTCTATCCGACGTAGCTTCTGCGAGCGTAGTTACGACGGTCCGCTGGGAAGGCAGCTTCTTTCTTGAGAGGTGTGCGCAGTCCTTTGTGCGCTATTTTAGGGTTCGGCTCGGGATTAGCTATTTTAGTAGTGAAGTAATTATGAAAAATAAAGCGAAGTGTTATCTAATGACAACTTCGGACAGCCCGCAATAATAATTGAAAACAAAGATCGCTTATCTCATAATTTCTATGTACATGCAAATGCACATTTTGAGCTGAGCATAAATAATGCGGTTGCAAGATTAATCTTGCTAAAGTCCATATTGCTTTTTTCAAGACCAAGCGAGAAGACAATAAAGTCCGGATACAAGCGCAATTGACAATTACGCAACGGAACGATGCATCTATAGAACTCGCACTGCGCGAGTTTATCAGTCTCGCCCGCAAACTCCAAATCCGCCCGAATCTACAATTACGGACGCCGCTTATCTTTCGAATTTTTCCCGAGACAGACCGTCGCCGCGCTCGTTTCTCACTCGAACAAACAAGTTCGTCGAACGCAGCATTATATTCTCGCGCTCGAAATTTCTTTCGAAGGTCGGTCTCGCGCGCGCGAACGGGACGAGACACGCGGGCGATTTATACCTTTTCGCGCGCTGCCCCGCGCGTGTCCGACGAGAAGCGGGAGATCGACGCGGACGAGGCCGCGCGTCGGGCTTAATTTCTCTCTTTACGGCCCGCTGGCTTTTGGACTGAGATTGCGGGCCGCGAGTTTTTCGGGCCAAGCCAGGCACGTATGCTGGACGTTTATTATGTATACAATAAGACGTGGGTATATGCGGAAAAGTCGGCTATCCTGCGCGCACTGGAGGCGTCATTTGCGATCGTGCTTCTCGGGAACTTTCCAGTTTCGCGTTATCGCCGAATTTTTGGTTTTTGCGTTTTTTCTTTTTTTTTAATTGGAGATAAAATGTCCAAGTATATACTGACAGTCGTTTCGGGATTCTGTTCTCCGGAATCTTGCTGTATATTTCTGGTTTCGTTTTCTTTTATTTTTGCTATTATGGTAGACCTGGGCAAAATGGTCATCCTGGGCAAAATGGACACCGCCTATTATATCTGATATCGCTGTTACGTGCTTATTTATTTTGATATCTACTTTAGAAAAAAAGGGTCTCCCCTATTTGATAAAGATTAATAATATAACGGCACGGTTAATTAGATTCTTTTTTAAATTCTTCAAAAATGTTTACTATTGGAATAATTAAACTTGTTTTTGTTCACTCATATTGAATATTTTACTCAAAAATTGAATAAAATTCCTTTCACTTTTGAATTGCTACTATTTTTAAATATCCACACATCATCTCGACTTGGAAGGATCAAAAAAATCCTACGTCAACAACAGAGTGAAAAATGCTTTCTTTTTTATATTTAAACAGAACAATTTTGTAGAATAATAATAAATATGTGATTCATGTTTTATTTTAAATATTATATCAATATGATTAGTCACCACTCAATTTAAATCCAAACAAATAACGTTCCTTTTTTGAGCACGTGTGAACTATAATTTCAACAACAGCATGATTAAAGAATACCGCTTCCGATATTTACCCAAAATTACCAGGATGAAAGTTATAAAAACAAATTGTCGCAAAAAACGTGTCATTCGAAGCCACAAAGCTGTTATTGCCTTCAATCGCAGCGGTTTATATTTATAATTAGGAATAAATCTGCAAGTGCAGGCGCACGTAATTTGCAGAATGCACGCGCCTCGAGAGAAGTTGCGCCGAGTGTTCGGAAATTCCGATAATTTAAACGCACGCGATCTGCCGCGAAAGACGGACAATCGCATAAAGACATTATATATCTGCCAAGGAATAAGATCGAAATTTATCTTTTCGGGACGAAAGTGTACGTTGATCGCGGCTTTATTGTCTATTACATAAAATCGCCCATTACTGGGAGATACACAGAAAGCCTACGAGGCTTTTTGTTTCATGAGAAAGTGTCTTATTCAACTTAATGGTACATTGTCAAGAATAATTTCATTATAGACTAAGTAGTCTGAAATTACGAGCCGCGTATTGATACGCAATCAATAGTAATTGTAAACATTGCAATTAGCTTAGACAGCTATGTTAATGGATGATTAATTGCTTGTTGAAAGCTACTGATATCAATATGCAAGCTAATTCTGATAAATCAACGCTTGAGGAAAAACGTTAATGTTTATAATAAGACGCGTGTGAATTGAATTTGGTCGTTTTACTTTTTTGTTTTTGTTAAAAGGAATGCCTTGTATTATGCAAGCACTTGCATAAAAGTCACGTTTTTTCCTTCTCTTAATCTTATTGAAATTTTCGAAATTTTTTTCAGAATACTTTTTGACAATTATCTTCTTTAATCGTACAGGACGTAATGTTCACGTCAATTTCCAATCATCGTAAAGTTTTTCTAAAATAGTATACATTTCGACACGAGACTGAAAGCTTGATTGTTTATCTCGCGAGACATTTTTCCGCGAGAGAAATGAAAATAAAATTGCACGTGTCGTTTTGATAAAAATAAAAGAGCATTATCGTCCGAGTGTAATTGTTCCCGATTCTTATTCGAATTTAGTTACGAATTCTCGCGATATCCAAGATTACGCGCAAACTGTCAAGTTTAACAGCCCAAACCTACTTACCTTACCATCAGAAACACCTAAGAATTATACCTTCCCGATCAATAATAACCACAGCCCGGACTACTACGCACCTCGCCCGGGTCTCGAGCGTACAGCCGTCAAGCGGATCGTCAGCTCCTTAGAAAAAGCGCCGCGCCCGCGAAGCGCCGCCTTGGGAACGTAATAATTAGCGCTCGCGTGCTTATATCGGAGTTGATCAACCGATCGGCCACTTGGAAAGGTAATTTTCCGCGGTGGTCGCGGCCGTTCATCGCGCCTGGAATTTCGGACCTTACCTTGGGGCTTTTGCGAAAGCCGCGCGCCGCGCGGCGGGAGAGAAGAAAAAAAAACTATATATGTATCCGAGAGAGAGAGACCACATTGCCACACGGTCAAGCTGGTCTCGCCTCACTTGCTCCTGAGACTTGTGCGTATTTATAGGCGGCCTGCTCGCTTCGGGTAATTTATGCGGGAATTGTATGCTTTAGGCGAAGTTCGCGGATTGTCGTATTGATTTTTTCTTTTCTTCGGAGGGTAATTCGAAAATTTCGGTCGGCGATCTTTGGTGGGAATCTTTCGGTCGAAGGAAGGCGAGGTTCAAGGAATGTTTGTTTTAAAATTATTCCATTCACGTGCAAGAATCATTTTAATTTGGTCGACTTATGGTAGTGTCTTGCTATATGAACATGCGAGCCTTGAATTAAATTCGATAGAATTTTTACTATTCCTAACAAATGTTTTCACGCTCGCGTCTTATTTACCATTCCGCCGTTACAAAACTTGATTTTAATCAAAGCACAAACATTCGAACCTTCCCTAACCAAAACTTACGAAACGAGTTTCGCACCGAGCGTGATACGCATCAATCTTTCGAGCGTTTCCGCCTGTAATCCAAGGAATCCATAAGTACGAAATATTGCCGATCTCACATACCGCGAAACCCATTTACAGAGGGCACAAAAACGGCGGCGACAAAGCGACGGGGCAAAAACATGAGTATCGCGTGTATCGAGGCGCACGTGACGCGCGCGCGCGCGCGCCGGAATACGTGAATCCCGCTCGGAGGGGCTCTCGAAATAATAATAAAATCTTTCCTTATTCTCTTTTTCTCCGCCGGCGCGATCGCGTCAGAGATGTTTATTGCGATTTTTGTCGCCGGCCGATATGCACCTTTTTGCTTTTGCCGCGATTCGCTTATTTTTCCCGATCGCTTCCGCGTACACTCGATGAGAAAACGGGCTGTAAAATAAAGAAGTACGCTCGCGAATTTATGTACGCCGGAGTTTGCGTGCGATTGCATCGTTAGGCTCGTTTAAGCGGTGCCAAAACGGCCTTTACTGTTAGCGTAAAGGTTCGTAAAGAGCTTCGAAAGTCGGAGCGGTTTATTTTTCTAAGTTTGTGAAGAGGTTTTGGTTTGATGGCTTGGGCAATAATCGGTCATGTACGCGTTATTATTTCATGTGAGATGGTATCATGGAAAAACAGTCGGAGGTTGATTGAGAAACAATTTTTTGCCGGCCTTTCAGCTTAACTCTTTCACACGAAGAAAAGCGAGCTCAGAAGCGCTTTTTATCGAGTTATTGAGAAAAATCTAAGGAAGGGATAAATGGTTTATAATAGGATTTTTTTAGTCTACCTCCGGTAATTATTATACGTACATCTGACAATTCAAACAAGAATACAAAATATGCCAAACAATAAGAGTGTTCTCATCGTCGACAGTTAAAGACGCAGAAAAATCTAAAAAAAAAAAGGAGAATGAATAATGTTTGCGGAGCACACATTTCAGTAGATTCAGTCAAAGTACAGCAAGACGCGTCTGACATTTTCCGCACGCGCGCAGCTCGCACGTGATAACCAGGCAGATATTCTCCTGCTTTCATCAAACTTCTCGGCTCGAATGCTCGAAGCTCAAATGTTTTCAAACGCGCGCAAAACAGCGGTGCTTCGAACGGTTCTCCGCTATTTCGATAAAGCTTAGTATCGATTTCAGACAATCAGCATGAAATATCCCACTTAAGAGCACGCGACTTTCGCATGTAAAAATAGCGCTCCACGAGCTTGCGACATCTCAGGCATCTACCCTCGGGGGGCGCGCG
>JAWWEM010052806.1:0-38749 GCA_035582935.1 Ormyrus thymus
TAGGGTGGCGCTATAGGCAGAAATAGTTAAACAAGTAAACATTTTTAGCTACGATTACAACCGATGAGCGTCCTTAAATCGTACGTATAAAGTGTACGGGGTGCAAAATGTAAAAAAGATCAACGTACTCGTTTTTTGATTTAAACTGTTTGCATTGCTTCCAGGTATCTTGTTCGAATTATGCGGGCTCCGCGTACTTTAGTAATAGAAGGAGATTACTTTCAAGATACAGATTAGTAACAAAATAATTTAAATAAATTACTTTAACTATATTTTACATAAAATAATTTAAAGAGTACAATTAAATATTTAAAAGGGTGTACTTTCTTAAACTTATTACAGTCGTGTTTCTGTTAGGCACTCGAGCTCGCTATTGAACGAAGTATTGAATATGGTTTCAAAATCAAACTCATTGTTCCTGGTTGGTTTGTATTTTTTATTGATATGTCACAACAATCAGCATGCAAAGGTTACAATAATTCACGAATTCCACAACGAGGTAATTACAACACTCTGCCGGCTGAGCATACGATTTTCAAATTCACCGTCGTAGAACGACAAGCTTTGCCCCCTCGAATCCTAATCACCGTCGTATTCTACTTCTGTCTTCCGATCGCTAAGTAACAACTTCTAACGCCGTTTGAAAATCGTGCGCTCGTTTAGTCGATGCGCAAGTTTTCGCAATTTCCGGGAACAATCGATCACAGCTCGAATATAACTTTTTTCATAGGTTTTCGATTTATTTACAAAAACAACGTAACAGCTGCCGCGGCGAGCTGCGATGCAGATCGCCGGTTAAGAGCTAGAAACTGCGCTCCCTTTTTTTTTATCGCAAACTTCCTTCCTTGCTTTTACAGCGTCATATATTCATATCTTATCGGCTGTAATCAGATTGACTGTCGTTAGGTATATAACTTCGTTTTATGCACCTGATAAAATCACTGCGATGACATTTTTTTCGTAAAATTTTCCACATTACGTCTATACGTTCAGTTAGGATTTGGTTACTGATACCGTCAGCAAAAAATTCTCAAGTTTTCGGGTTATTTCGTTAACGCAAGATCAAACGCGTTCGTTTAAAAAGAAAAAAAGAAAACTAACTTATTAACAAAGTTCAAACGTCGTCTCGTAGAAAAACGTGTCACGGGTCTAAAAAAGTATCTACACATCAGGTACACACGCCATTACAAGGTCAACCAACAAAAGTGCGACATTAAAAATTTTTCATGTTTCTTTTATTTATTGTTTTACGCCTGATTTCCTGGTACGGACAGCAGCAAGCTGCGTCGCTCTTTCCAGCTACTCTCCGTCCCCTCGGTTTATTTATTTTTTTTTCTCCTTAAAAAAACATCGAGTATCGATCAAGTGCATGTAGAATAGCGTATACGTACGCTTTGAGTATCTTTTACATTCGCACGACTCGAAGGAAGTATCGGTTCTCATTTCTCGATTAAAACGAGATAACGACAAATTGTACAAGATAGAAATTACAGAATACCTAAGTAACACGCTATATTTAGAGCATACAAATCCTTGTGTTTTTTGTTTCGTTTTGTTGTTTTAAGAAAAAGGTATGCCAAAAATGGAAGTCTTATAGAAAAATCAACGTTCAACAATCCGCCGCCTCCCCCCTCGACGAACTTTGTCCATCCGGGGAAGGTTTCTTTTTTTTTTTTATATAGAAAATCAGCCATGTAACAGTAGCTAATAATTGGCACGCTCGAACGATTACGTAAACGTTTTTCTCTTCTTTTTAAAAGGTGTACACGTATCAAGAGTCGTATGTTGACTACACGGGGTACAAAAATATATTTACACCGTACAGATCAAGTCTCTATATTTGCAGGATCGAAGAAGCGAGCCGATCGACATACTCGTTCTTTTTCTTTTTCTTTTTTTTTAACTGCGGTGAAAAGTCTTTTCGAAAAGATGATTTAGTATGCAGATGGGTTACCAACGAGTAACGAGAGTTTCTTCTTTACTGATTGCTATAGAAAAAGGCATTCGCGAAAGCTGTCGAGAGTAAGAATATCATGGTCTTTAGTAGGCCATTTGAATTGTAAAGACTGCAAGTATCCTTTGCGAACTCGTTTACTGACGTCACACGACGATAGATTACGACATCTTGGATAGGATGATTGTCTCGATATAAAACGCAATTCGAAAAGTGACACTTTAGTACATCGCATCTTCAAGTCGGTGGAGAAGTGCTCTTATTTTTTCTCGAAAGCTGGTTTAAAGTACAATCGTCGAGAGCAGCGTTCAGTGGAAATTTCGAGATATCGACTAGTAGAAATAGCTCTGCCGCATAGACAAGAGAGGCGACAAGTATCGTTAGTAAACTTCGACAAAAAATAAAAGCACAGCAGGAAGTTGTAGGAGAAGAGACCTTTCTATATTCACATTTTAGTTATTTTATGTTTCTTGAAATTCTTATATATTTGACTAGACTTTTAGACGCTTATCTTTGAATCTTAATGTAAATTGCACCTAATTAATACGTTTTAAATACTGCACTATACAAGATTCAGAGCGTATAAGTACACATTAATTTGTAAATGCTTTTTACTTCATTGCAACAATAACTTCATTTCAAACCTGCGCCTCAATAATTGGCAATTTCTTGGCAAGTATCCGGATGCACAAATCCAGAATAGTTTTAAGCTCATTGCTTAGCTTACGTCTACAATTTTTTTTTTTTTTGAACGTTTCTATGATTCTCACAGCTGTTTTAAAAATATTAAAAAGATCGCGATCCACGACCGTTTTAGTTTTACAACCACAAATTCAATGTGCCTTGGCGTCTTCGGAGAATTCATTTTAAAAAATTTACAATAGGAATTGTAAAGCAATATAGATAGTGGACTTTGTGAATGCAATCGATAAAATAATTGGCATGACATCTGTTGTACAAAAATATATAAGTTAATATACACATTTAAAGAATATTATTAAAATCTAGTATAAAAATTACTAGTTTATCTAGTCAAATTAAGACTGAAGTGTATTGATGTCTGCTGCATACAATAATTATTGTCAATATCGTCTTAATTAAATCGATTAATTAAAAAAAAGCCAAGGTGCCAAAAATAAAACGTAATCAGTGTACGTTTTCGAATTTTTTAAAATGAATCTATTAAACTGTATTTACTTATCTTTATACGCGGCCAACCTAAAACTTGCTTATTCCTCGCCAATGTCCACCTTAGTCTCGCACTTTTCACTTTTCAACATTACGTCAACAATCTCCACTTTCGTCTCGATCCTTTTCTCCTCCGCCGCCGGCTCCTCCCTCTCAATATCCACAAAGGTGTCGCGCGCGCCGTCGTCGGGACTGAGCGTCTCCTGCTTGGCGTAAGGAGTCGGCCGGGAGCTCCTGTCGGCGCGGTCGCCGCCCGGAGACGCCGTCGCCGCGTCGACGTCCGGCAGGTTCTCCAGCTCGGGCTCTTCCAGCAGGGCGTCGACCTCCGGGCCGTCCGACAGCACCGAGGCGGCCCCGGGCAGCGCGTCCTCGTACGCGGCCTCGTGCGCGTGACTGTCGTTGTCGGAATTGTCGCATCGGCTCTCCTCCGTGTCCAGGGACGTGGCGGTCGTCGCCGTGAAGTACTTCAGCTCGTAGTCCCCGGCTGCGCCTCTGTCTTCCACGACTACCTGTAACGGGTTGGAGACGCGGAGTAGAATTCTCGGCAGGACCCGATTGCTTTAAGCGGCTATTGGGTTAAATTTACTTCAAGTTTAGGTTTTTTTATAGTTAGAGGGGGTTCATTAAAGTATAATTTATACTCTTTTTGGAAAATCACGCGGACAAAAATCAAAAACCCGCCTTTATGTATATTAACTAATTAACTGTAAATTAATCTTAAAGTTTATTATTTAGTATTTACTAGAATACTAAGGTTTGTATACTGCATCTTAGAAACTTGTAAATATATTAGCACTTTAAATTCAAAAATACAAAAACCGTTATTACAATGCCACGTTTCCCCCGTTGACGCGTTCAATAATTGAAAATCCATACCTGCGTGTTGAGCGAGTAGCGGCTGCACTGCGAGTCGCCCCGGTGCCGATCGAAAGATCGCCTCCGATTGTCATCGGAACGCGAATGATAGAGCTTGGGATGGCGGGGCTTGCGCTGCAAGTTCTCGCCGCTGCTTGCCCGAGCTCTGACCTCCATCTCGTCGGCGAGGTACTTGGCGCAGTCGGCGGTGAAGCGCTCGATCGAGTATTTTCTGCGAAAGTTTGTGCGGGGGACGAGAATGGGTGAGAGAGAGAGAGAGAGAGAGAGAGAAGACACGATAGGTGCATTAAAGTTTTAAATGTATAAAAGGTTTGGGGATTTTTTTTCGGTTTTTAGGTCAAGGCTATAAATAAAGTTTCGTTATGTAAATTTTTCAAAATCTAGGAAAGATTTTTCTTTAATTATTTCGGTCAAGGATATTTAGTCGATTAGTATATGTTTTGGATTTTTATACAGTATTTTTTCAATGTTTTACAATATTTTGAAATTAATTTCATGTTCATTCAAAGTTCAAATTTATTTTTTCAAGATATTGGTATCGCTTTAGAATATCGAGTTTCTCCATAAAATTACTTTATCGTTAATGCGTGCTTGTTTTTTTTTTTTTTTTTTAAATCCCGATTTACATTAAAATAGATATTATGGTAAAAGATTTTCTTAATGTCATTTTAAATATACTAGATTTTATTTTCACGTTTTTTAGTGTGCTTGTATAAATTCCATTTCTTATCAGGCTCCATGAAGTTTAATACCAGGTACTTGCCATGATTGTTCGTAAGAGGTCATAAAGTCAATTTAAGTGAAATCTGATTATTTTATACGGTGTAACTGCTTTTGTGAAGGCAGTACAAGGAAACTTTACATCATATTAAAGCTATAGCTTTGAACTGAAATTCTATATTTGAAATATATAAAATAAGAATGTCTTTTATGTCTTATTGGGTTTGAATGTCTATCTAATGTAAACAGTATATAATATTGTATTTGGCTTAGTATTATATATATTATATTATTTTTAAAGTGTAAATTTGTTTAATGTTACCTGTAGTCAGATCTCCTGAAATCTGGACTTTTCCTAAATTCGAAACTGGCTTTTCTGTAGCTTAAGGACTTGTCTAACCTGCGCTCTCCTCCTATTCTGTCCAGCGACATTTTTCGAAAATTTGGCGAAGAAATTTTTCGAAAATCGCGGGGCGACGTCTTGGCTGCTAAATCTCTTGCTGTAAGTTCCTCCAAAATTCGTAAATCTATTGAGTTTCTTTTTCTTGGCACAAAATCATCAGGATACCTGATACCGTAAGTTTCTGGAACGAATTTAAAATCAAGACAATTAAAGATTTTGTCTTGAGTATAAAAGCAACGTCCTATCATTTGCAGTGATAAAGTTTTCATTTGTGCAGTAATGCTCATTTGATAGTAATAATTTATTCACGTTGTTATCGACATTATACTTTATATTATCGGTCAGCACATTGCATTGCATGAGACTCAGCATTCATACTCAGTAATAAAAACTTGCTAAAATTTATCCAATCCCTTTAATTTTGCACAATTTAGTTGCAATAAACCTACAACTCATTCCAATCCTTTCATACAGAGTACGTTACTTGCAATTACTAAAGTAATAGCCACTAAACGTTCCTTAGATTATCTCCTAAATATTTGAACGCGGAAAGTTCTCGTTTGCATGACGCGGCTTCGCAAGCTGACCTGGAAGTTTAGGAGAGCAAGATCGATTCGCCGCCGCGGTCCTTTTCGCCTCCTCGAGATCCTCGGCGTCTTCGATCTTCGTTTGGCGCGCCAGTTGGTGGCGCCTCGCCGTGTCCGATCGATCCTTCACCTTGAGCGTGATCGGGCCTTTGTTCGGCAGATGCAGGTCCATCGCCATCGACGCCTGACTCCCGTTCAGCCTCTGCAGCTCCAAATTCTCCCGGCTTATCTGTGGCAAAACAACAGACGCGCCGCGAGGCTGAGTTATTAACGGGGCTTTCGCAACTTCGTTTCAGGTTCGAGCTTCTGTTTTCTTGTCTTGTCTGGGGTAAGAGTGACGGAGTATTATTTGTGAATTATTAAATAAACTTCGGAAACTTTGTTCGAGGTGAGTTTCGTCGGCGACTCGGGATTCAACGTGTATAATGGCGGAGCTTTGAAAGATGGATTTAATGCATAGTTTAAGAGGAACGGCGATCAAATTAATTACTTGAGTGAAAAGCACCGAGTTGCTAAAATATAAAGAAACATTTAGGAACAAAAACGAGTGATTTAATTATTTTAAATCTGGACAAAAGTAGACTATTTAATAACTAATTGTTGCGCCAGTTTCATTCCTTTAGATACTTTATCCGACAAGAATGATTTGCAATAAAAGATAATGAAATTGAGTCTGTTGAATTTAATAATTTCAAGATCGATCGGGCCAATTTTTTTAACAAAATAAAAAAATCTCTTCAAACAATACCACGGCCCAATAATGGCATTTTTCACAACAATGTCAAACCGAGAATGTCTTCACCTGCTGCGGGCTGTATCCAGGATTGTCCACGGAGACCGCGTGCCTCTTGAGCAGCTCCGGGTTGAGGAGCGCGCAGCCACCTTCGAACTTGGCCGTCTTCCTCATCGGGGACTTCTTCTCGACGAGGGTCGGCGCGCTGGGGCTCCTCTTGATCGGGTTCGCCACGCCCTTGCCCTGCAGGTTCTTCGAGAACTGCATGAACTCGGCGGTGAGCTGGCGGCGCGAGCTGTCGCGCAGGCTCGGGCTCGGGCTCCGGTTCACGCGGAACAGGCCCAGCTGGTGGTCCCACCTGCTCGTCTGGCTGGAGGTCGACTTGCGGGCGCGCTGGCTCTTGGCGGCCTTGACGGTGGAGGCTTGGTTGAAGCGGAAGCGGGCCGGCACCACCTTGGCCGCGCTGTCGCGCGCCTCGAAGGTCATCACGCAGGCCGCCACCACGATGAAACCTGCGGTGCGGAAGGGAGCTTTTGTACGCTTGGGCGCGAGTTGGATGCTTGAGCTTGGAAGGCCGGCGAACTCGTGGCCTAGATTTGCTTTTAAAGCGAATGCGGCCGTTTGAGTTTTGAAGAGATAAGATTTGAAAGTAAGCGAAAGAGCGAGGAAGAAATTTAAATCGGACTGTTTACTGTATTTTCCATCTTCCATTCCCATCACGTTTCAACGGTTCAATGAATTTACTTTGCGAATTCGAACGAAAGGTGAAGTTTAAGATTCGTTTCTGCGCTCGCCGTAAAATCGCAAAATAATTACTTGCTACAAAAGAACGAATGAAGTTTCAGATTATTATTGCTACATTGATTGAAATAAATTTAAATTATTTAAAATTAAATCGATCTCGGTAAATAATTTTAAATTTAAAATAGTGTCTTAATTTTTTCCATTAAAAGAAAATTATTCTTTGGTCAAAAAAGAATTCACCTGCCTCATGCTCTTTCTCGTGTTCCAATAATAATGATAACTCAACGTCTTCGCGTGTCAATTAATTAAACAAAAGTCCAAATCAAAATCTTTAATTTGAGAATGGTGCTGCATTAAAGAAGATTTATCCGTTTAACAAAGCAGCATGCAGTCGTTCAGGATTTAAGAGTAAAATTTATTTACAAGTATTCACTGTGCATCATTTTCTCATATAAGCTATACAGAAGAACAATGATCAAAATGCACGTAGCCAAGCAGTTTACTTGAGCTATCAAAGAGATAATATTTTCAAAGATTATCTGCGCAAATCGACATACTACACTCTTCATGGAGCCGATGCCTGTTACTTATACATATAGAACACCTGCCGGCTATTCGCGTTATTCGAAATCTACGCACGCAGCCAACCTGTCGGACTCGTTGTGTTTGCACGCGCTTACTCATCATGCCACATTTCTCACCGACGGCTGGCTCTGACGGGAGATGAGTAATAGGCGCGATTCGCCTTGTGCTGCGAGAAAATTATGATAAAGGTATTGAATTTGACATGAGTTTTTTCTACATGGGCCTTTTTTTTCATTCTGTTTTACGAGATTACTGTTTTGATAGATAATTAATAATTATTTTTAACGATAATGTTTTTATTTGTTTAATGATCAAGATCTTTATTATGAATATATTCTGTAAATAATAATCAAAATATTAATCGAATTTAAGCTGGTTTTGTATTGTAATTTTTGATTTGTGAATAAAATTGTATGCAGGATTGAGTAGGACTTTATGAAAAAAAGTCTAAATGTAAGCAGTCGACATAAAAAAAAGGCTGACGGAAACTCCATTTAGCTTCCCTGGTATCAATTTTCCGATAATATCGCTAGAATTTAGATAGATTTCAGCATTTCAGCTAAATTTCATTAATAAATTCTCGCTAGATTTCCATACGAATTTACATACAAGGAACATGAATTCTACCGATAATATCGGTAGAACCGGACTGTAAGTTTTAACAATTTTTTAAAATTGTCTGTCTTACTGAAGAATTATTACATGTATTTATATTTTCTAGTTTTAATTTAAGTGAAATATTAACTAAAAAATTGTTTATCATATAATAGTATTTAATACAATTATATAAAAAAATAGAAATAAAGTGATAATTATTCAATATACTTATTTTATACAATTTTAATAAAATTAAAAATCAGTTTAGTGCTGCTTTTGTTTTACCAATATTTTTTGTAGAAACCATCGTCAGGGCGCCGATGATGATGTGCAGGTGATCATCTCCATAGCTTTCGGGGTCTAGGTGTCGATTCACCTTGAGGATGCTGTCTGACTCTTGGTCCCCGATGATGATGTCCAGGTTGTGCGCTCCGTAGTTTTCGGAGTCTAGGTATCGATTCACCTTGAGAATGCTGTCTCACGTCTCTTTAGCATCCTCAAGGTGAGTCGACACTTAGCTCCAAAAACTACGGAGCGCACAACCTGGACATCATCATCGGGGACCAAGAGCCGTCAGACAGCATCCTCAAGGTGAGTCGACACCTAGACTCCGTGAATTACGGAGCTCACCACTGGACATGAACATCGAAGGCCTGGTAGTTGGAGATATCCACCTCAAGGTAAATTGACACCTATACCCCGAAAACTAAGAATCATCTGAACATCATCATCGGCAACCTGGTAATGATTTCGATCAAATATTGATACAGCAAAAACAGAATAAAAGAATTTTTTTTTTTAATTTTATCAAATGTATTTATTGAATAATTATTGCATTATTTATATTTTTTTATTTTAATAAAATATTAAGAATTAAATAATTTACTTTGACATCGCAATGCATGCGCAAATGCTCTGTTATATTCTACCGATATTTATACTAGAATTCTTTCTTACAGTTCTAGATCGATTCTCTCTAGCGGATCTATCTGGAATCTAGACTTCCAGCTAAGACTTATCGGAAACTTGCTACCAGGGATTTCTTCTAATAATATACAAAATAATATTTATTTATTTCAATGTTGATGTATAATATATATTTTGTTTTAATTTTTTTTTATTGAAAACTGGATTACTTATAATTTAATTTTTAAATAAATAATAAATACATAAATTTTTTTATAAAACGCAAGAAATACGTAAAAAATGAATAAAATGACGTTACATTTAGTATGAATAAATATATTATTTTAATTTTTAAAGTATAATAGTTTTAGATTATAAGCAACAGAACGTTATAATGTTACGTAATACGATGTCGGTAAAGTAGATTTCTATATTTAATAATGAAAAAAATTATTTAATTTGTTATTTTAATGTTATCATAAAGATATAGTAAAATTTAAATTTATAAAGAAATTGTTAACATAATTTTAGCGTAAAATAAACTGAAAATGATTTTAAGGTAATTTATACAAGTAAAGAAACAATTCTCTACTAAAAAAGACGTAAAAAGTGTAAAAAATTTATAAAAAAAACACGCAACTCGAGCCTCGCTTATACGTAGTGCCTGTAGGGCTCACGTCCCGTGAGCCTCCATAGCTCAGGGGTTAGAGCACTGGTCTTGTAAACCAGGGGTCGAGAGTTCAAATCTCTCTGGGGGCAATTTTTTTTTTCGCCCCTTTCGCCTCCGCAACACCTCTTCCCGCCCAATTTCTCAAGCTTGACATCGATCCCGCGCTAATTGCTCGCAAAATGGCCCCTCTCTGCAGGTCGCGGCATCCCGATTTCGGCGCCGCGCGCCGCGCACGCCCACCCGTACCTTAAACGTAGAGACGTAGCGAAGCGCCAAATCAATATATAGGAGTCCCGGCCTACTTTCGGGCTGCGCGCAATTTTCTCACAATGGTCTCCCTCCTCTTCGAGGGTTCGGCTTACCTCTCTGGCGGCTTCTTTACCATTGTTCTCTCCGGTCTCGATTAGCAGCGGGTGGCGGCGATTGCGCCTCATTATTCATCCGCCCGCTGCCGAGGATATTCGGCTAAATGCGCGCGCGAGATGCTACGCTACAGGGACCCGCGCCGAGTGCGCACACGTGCTTTCGAATTATCTGCGATACTTGCAAACTGAGGAGACTGGAATTCCCTTTGTTTACCTCGTGTAATGTAGGGGCGGTATTATGAGTAGCGCACGTAAACGTTTTGTTCGAAGCCACAGGGCGCCCTGCTATTCCAAACATGGCCTTCGGGATGGTGGCAAAACACGCCTCTTGGCTTGATTTAATCGTCAGCGGATTAAGGTTTTGAAATTCTTTTCTAGAAAACTGATATTTTTATGGCACAAAAACGCAGTTTTGCGAAAATTTTAATCTAACAAAACTAATGTAATTTATATCGAGCTTAAATTAATTTTAGAAAAATGATGCACGGTGAAAATAGTTACTTTTCTAATAATGAACTATATGTGACAATAATTATTGATTATTGTAACAATCGATGGCGACCAACATAATTATATTCAACTAAAAAAAAGAAAGTATGAATTTCTAAATTCCTTTTAACTTTTTTAATTACACTTTTAAGTTTTTTTTAGTAAAATGCATGTCACAAGCTGCTATTACGCTCACAAAATTAATTATAATTGGGATTGATTTTTATAACCTTAATCTTCTATAATCGATTGTAATGTCCATATAGGTTAAGAAAACAGCATTCAAGATAATAATTACCTCCAACTCCCATTATGATGGGTCCAGCGTAGCTCAGGTTGTTGAGGTGAAAGCCGCGCGATTCGTTTTTGACTCTTATCGTGAGGTTTCCTCTAATTTCTTGCGCAACGGACAATTGGTCGGCATAGTAACCTGTCCATTGAAAGGGAATGTACAAGAGTCGATCAGAAAAAAAAGAGAAACGATTTCATTCTTGTCCGTTCTATAAGATACTTTAGAAAAGAACTTTCAAAATAGGTTGAGTTTGATTGATGAAAATTGTAAAGAATGAATTTTTGTTGTAAAAAAATTGATTTTATGGTTATTCAATAGTTAATGTATGCAATTTTAGTACTTAGATAATAGTTAATGACTTCGGTTTAAAACTGTTTTATTAAAGCTATTTTTCAATAAAAAAAGATAGTAAATATTTCAAATTATTATCAATGAATAAGTATAAAATTAGTAAAGAACTTTTGGAACATGGCTGCACGTTACAAGTTCAACAATATTTTAATTCGCCAGAAGAATTCAGTATTAATTGTATAAACGTGTTATTAAAAAAACTTTGAAGAGCGATCGTTTTTCTATATATTTCACTATACATAACAGTAAATGTGAAAATTTGATTTGTCTGGATTTATGAGTAATTATTATATACTTTATTACGTAAATAATTAAGTAATATTTCGCAATTGACAACAAAATACCAGCATTTATCAACGTGCCCAGCTGTTTATTAAGGTAGTAGTACCCGAAGATATGGGATCTGTTAAAAAAAAATTTAATACATTTAACTAACATCTAATTACGTAGATGATGATTATAAATTATAAAGTTGCATTTGATGAACTGGAAAAAAAATTAAAAAGTCAAAACTTTGGTGTTGTAAATACAGAGTGATTCACGAAAGAAAATGCTATTTAAAGTAATGAATTTTTTTCATTTTTCAATTAATTTCGATGTTTAGGGGCTTATTTTACTCTTTAAACAATTACCTACAAACTGACCGTGATAAAATGGCAAAAAGTAAACTCTCATTGTTTATAAATTTTTGGATACTTAAACATAAACAATTGGAGTTTACTTTTTGCAAATCAATTATTTCAAAATTTCATCACGGTCAGTTTGTAGGTAATTGTTTAAAGAGTAAAATAAGCCCCTAAACATCGAAATTAATTGAAAAATGAACAAAATTCATTACTTTAAATAGCATTTTCTTTCGTGAATTACATCTGTATTTACAACACCAAAGTTTTGACTTTTTAATTTTTTTTTCCAGCTCATCAAATGCAACTTTATAATATATAATCATCACCTACGTAATTAGATGTTAGTTAAATGTCTTCAGAATTTTTTTTTAGTAGATCTTATATCTTGGGGTACAACTACCTTAATTTTCATGAATTCATTTAATTTCACTGCAGACAATTGTCCAACATGTACATCCAACGAATAAACTAATATTTAAAGCTATTCGTAAGTTAAACCCGAGAAACGTCCCGCTTGTCAGCACTGGCCTTTGTTCCAAAACTTCCGGCATTCAGAGAGTATTCTAATAATTACCTATGGTAGCCATGCAAGCCCCTAAAAGCATTAGTACAAGCCCTATGCCGAGAGCCTTGCAGGCGTGCCACAAGCAGCGCGTCGTCACTTTGCCCCTCACCACCTGTGCGATTTAATTGCCATCGTATTAGTAATTAATCTACGACGCTGGGGATCGATGCTGCGCGGGACTAAAGGTCGGGGCGCGCGATAATCGCCGCGTGTCATCGCCGATCAATCGGAGCGTGCGCAGCCGATGTCGAGCTTCTCCTATCGTCCGCCCCGTTTGACAGAGCTGTACGCGCCAGGACTTTGTACTTTCTTTGCTTTCTTAAAGGGATAGGTTGCTTTGGAAATTGTTGACTTTCGCTGTAAGCGTCTAGTGGCTTCGCAGGTGTGCCAATAAACGCTGCTTGATTTCAGCTTTTGGTTAGAGAATTATTGGTAAAGAAAGAATAAATGTTTTGTTCCTCTTAATTGCATTTATTGAAGGAAAGGGATAAAAGAGGATTTATAATGCTTTAGTACGGGGAAGAAAAAGAACAACGGAATAAAATTGATCCTTGGCAAAGCTTTGAATAATAATTTAATTAATGTTTGAAGAAAGTTCTTGGAAATTTCTTCCAATTATTCGAAATGGAGTTCATTTTTTATCTTTGTTTTTAATTACTTGTTGAATATTTATAAAAAGAACGATATTTCATTCCATTCTATATTCATATTTTAATAGTATTTATATTACTATCGAAATCCTTTTTTATCCGTTTGAGTAAATCTAACGATTATTTAATTTGTAAATAAAATTCAATCTGCATTAAAATTTTAAGTCCACGTAATAAAAGTGAACCTTCTATAATTAAAAAATGTGTTAACTTTGGAAGATCGAAATCACGTTTTCAAACATTTACTTTAGTCAATTTTGAAATTTCAAAAAGTTAAGTTTAAATAAATCTACACTGGCATAGTAAAATTTGTCGAATTACGCGTATCATTGCCATCTCACATTTTCAAAAGTAACGAATTCGCGCCGCGGAGTCACCGTATATTTATGCGTCGGTCGACAATTTAACAACTTTTACCACCCAAAAATGTCCAGTTTGATATTTTTAACAAAGCAAACAATACTTCCGCACGCACAAAAGGGAGACGCACATTCATATCTTGCGAGCTTAATTAACGTTTTGTCCCGGCGCAGTATCTCCACGCGCGCGTGGTTCATAAAACTAGGTACAACAATGCTCGGCGCACCGCGGAGCAGTACACGCCCGTTCAAGATTACGCAGATCTTCGTGGTAATTCATACCGCGACCATTATCTCCGAGCGCATAAGCTCCTCGAAATTCGCTGCTTGCTTTAGCAGCGTCAAAGCGGCAATTATCAACCAGGATTAATTATCCGCTCGCTTGGCAAAACATCGATCCCGCGAATTTGATTTCGCGCATGACCGATAAATAAAAGGAACTCGAGCACCCCCCCGCCCCTTTTTTTTTTTCACCGAGCAGCGCTCGACATTAACATCCATCCCGGCGAAGCTCGCCGGTCAATATCGGCAAATCGAAACATTTGCGGAAAAGGTCAGACGGCGCGCAGTTGCCATTATTAAATTAATGCCGCGATTGCCGCGGCTCTCATCTCGGCGCGCGCTGTCGCCTGTAATTAAAAAATGCAAATACGAGAAAGCGAGGCTCGCGCGTACGAGCTGGCGCTTCGCAAGTTGCGCGAGTTAATTGCGAGCGCCCGGTTAAAATGGAAATTTATTAGAAACATTCGTTCTAGTTCCGAGTCGCGGCTCCGGGGCGACCCTCAAAATCGCGTAATAAACGCAGCTTTGTCCCCGCAAAAAAAATTACACCCGGGGACGGCTGCCTGATATCGTGTTTTTGCGCTTCATTTTCGCTCTGCGCGCGCGAGCTTTTCGTTTTGTTTCTTTTTTGGGTGCAAACATTTTGTGCCTTTTTGTTATGAGCTTTCAACGCGCATACTTGGTGCGATTTGTTTTATTTCTTTGTTCTTTGGAATTCAATTTAATTTGGTATTCAGTCGGAATAGCCGATTAGCATACGTCTATTTTTAAAAGCTTCACGAGTATTGTGTGTAGTTATTTTTCATTGTTCTTTGGATACTTGGATTTTAAAATAATTATCGCATCGGTAGCCAAATGGGGAAGTTAGATTTTTAAAATTGATATGCACATGTAATCTCTGTATTAATAGATTTGCCGTACTGATAATGAAAACAGTCTATCTTTATTAAGATTGTACATTTTTATCAATTTGCGACCTGGAATCGGAAGCCTTAATACGTGAGAAAGTACAGGGTAAATAAATAATCCGCCTGCAAAGCCGATTAATGCATTTTATTTAGATCGCGCTTAAAAATCAACTGGACGGCTAATTGAAACTGTAAGATGAACCTAAATAAAGGATGTTTAATTAAACACACATTTACACGGCTTTGTTTACATATATATTTTAATAAAAGCATTATATTTATAAATTGAATTCTGAAAAGAAGTATGAGTAAAAAATATAAATTTAATATGCTTTTATTAAGGTTCTAGTGCATAAAGTTGCAAATTAAATCAACATATCTTATGAAATTACGTTTGCAAAATATTTTATAATAATCAAAGCTAATAATTTACAATCGGCTTTGTCTACACTTGAAGAACGTGATTAGGATCGTCCACTTTTCTTTCTTTTTTTTTATCGCCTTCCCGCAGCGGTCGTCACTTTTTATGCCTCGCTTAGCTCGAACAATTCGCAAAAATTCGCGTAACAGCGGTTTTATTCCGACCGACCATTAGTCCCCCTTAATGTTTTCCTCATACCTGGACATTCCAGTGGGCTCCCGGGGCATAAGTCCTTCTTTGCGTCCCCTGCCATTGAAGGCTGCCCTGGGGCATCCTGCGGTCCTCGGCGCTGCAAAAACAAACGGCTTATAATCACGGCTGAGCCACCTAGGAATTCGTAGTTTTTCCCGGCAGCCGAGCTGTATCGAGCGTCGCTGTATCCTCGCGATAAAAAAAGGAGACGGTGCCGTTGTTTATTGGGCGGATCGCGGGCTCTCATCGGTTCTCAATGGTGTGGATTTTTTCCCTACTTTGTTAAGAGCATCGCGGGAAGTTAAAATTTTTCGAAATCTGAAATCTTTTAGGCTCTCGTAGGAGGTACGAGAACTATTAGGGGGGCTTTCATTTTCAACTTACCGAAGACCGAGTGATTTATTGCTACTATTTTATTCCAAAAACGTCGATGTTTCGAGCTGATCGATCATTCCTGGAAAAGCACATAGAAACGGCTGCAGAGCAAAGCTAGAAGCAATAAAGCCCGTAACTTTAGAGGCCGGTTTGTTCTCGCGGAAAAGGGAGCTGCAGCGGCGTTTCAAAAAACGTCAAATCATCGTGAGAGCCTTACATTTATTTTTATTTCCACCGCGGGGGACTTGTCATACTTGCCGGGTCGTACAAGTTGAGGGCGCAGAAGTGGAGCTCGAGTACGAGGCCTTGTGTACTTTTGTTCAGAGAAAATAGTGATTAAATTTCGAGGGGACTATCAGTTTTGTTTAATTCGCAAGGACCGCTTATGTGCGCAGGATTTTGTTGAATAGCTTCCTAAATTTTTTAGTTATTTTGTGTTGTCGAAGTAAATGGTTTTCAATAAGAGCGTGGCAATAGAACATTTTGAAATAAACTTATCGCGGAATAAAACTGTACTGGCGGCCGTAAACAAAAGAGTAGTGTGACGTGTAAAATCTTTTTCGTACAGGATGGTTTTCTCTTATTTTTAACTGAATTTGTGGAATTGCTAGTTTATAAAACGCTTTTATCCAAGCAGCTTCGATACGTTTTTTTAGTGAAAGAAACTTGATATTATTTTGTTGAAAATTCCTGCTAATACGTTATTTTTAAAAGTACAGCTATCGATGCTTTCAATTTAATAAAACAGATTGTTTTATTAAACTGTTTTATTAAATTAAAATACAAGAAATTCAATTAATTTGCAAAAATTAAAAAAAAAAAGAGACAAAAAATAGAAACACAAAGGCGCGCTGCAATGCAGCTGAACCTGGAGGCGAAAACCTTCTGCTGCGTTATCAAATCAAGGCGTCGCGAACAACAAAAGCATCGAGGCGCGAGCAGAAAAAGCTCGCGCGAGCATTATCCGGCATCTCGCGAGGCGAAAGCTCGACGGAAGCGTCATCGCATTAGCTCCCTCTCGCTTATTTTCGTGCATTAAAAAGGACGACGGGTCCCGGCCGTCGCGAGTACGTAAAAAGCTCTGTTTACACGCGCGGGAGGCTCCTGCGCGAGAGGCCCGACGTCGCGTCTCCTTTCCTAATTGGTTACGCAGGCTGCGTCTGTCTCCTTTCCTTCGCGCTCGACGTCGCGAGATGCTGAAATTTTAATGAAAACCCACTCTCGCCACGACCTTCCTCTCTCTTTTTCCGACCGGCGCTCTCTCTCTTGTCGCGAATTCTTTTTTCCTTTCGGTGGAAGCGAAAAAAGGTTCTGCGACGCTGCGCCGCGCGGCTTTTCGTTCTCGCGCCGGAGAGGAAAAGTCGCCGGCATGCTTCCTGACAATGATGCTCTACTCCGATCTCACGCATCGGCGAGGAATCGTTTGTTCCGGCGACGGCCGTGAAGCTTTGGCGCGATGCTGAATGAGGAATTCGGTATGCGTGTAATCGGTGGGTTATGCTCTTTTGACAGGTGAAATTCGTAAATGTATTTCGCGTTCGCTTTTCTATTTTTAACAAAGGAAAAAAATGTCGTTTCTCCAATGTTTTCAGCCTGCGATTTTTGTATTACGATTGCCTGTTTGTGAGCATATAATTTTCAATCGAATTTTTGGATTCGTTGAAAATTTTATACATCAATTTGAGCAAAGAAAACAGTAGGTGAACCAAAGTAAACAAAATAATGAAATTAATAATTTGACCATTCTTTAATGTTCGACCAATTAATATGTGTTCAAAATTTAGCAGAGAAAAACTTGTTATTTTCAAAGATAAGGTTACAAAGCGATTGTTTTATCGCGAATGGTAATTAAACTACAACACGAGTTGTATCAACTACTTCGCTATTAAAATGACTGATGATACTTCTAGTTTGAGATAAACGAGATACGAAGCTATATTATACACAAGTTTTTGTATTTCATAAATTTTAAACTAACTTTGAAACTGACAGTTTTATAATTAACGGATTGTTTCTTTCAGTTTGCAGTTTCTAATTAATTTATAAAAAAAAATTATTAAATGCTAAAAATAATTATATTAATGTAAATAATTATACTAAAATAATTTTTCTCTGTTAAAAATTCATGCGTCAAAATTTTCATTTAAATTATCCTCATTTCTCCAAGTTTGATATTTACCAAGAATTTACAAATTTTTGAAAATGAAATAAAGAAGTTGAATTAATTAATCACGATTTATCAACAATTGTATCAACAAATATGCGTGATTAAAAATACGATGTTAATCTTTTTGTTAATTAAAATTTTTAAAACAGTCGTACTCCGGACTTTCACAACTAACAAAATAACTCGCAAATGTGTACGAGTAAATTTTTAAATGAATAATATATGAATAATAATTTCTAGAATACTCATGTTTCCTGCAGTAAAATTTTAGCGAATTCGCCAACAAATCCGCGCCTCTCCATTAATCGGGCGTCAGCTCAATTTAGCGCATAAATGATTTAGTCGCCAGATGTGGGACTCGACGTGTATACGTGAGCCATAGAACACGAGGGATTTGCGTGGGCTGCCTCGGATACTATCTGGGGTCTTTCGGAGAGTCGGGCGAAATCCCACGCAACCTCCTCGAAATCAACTTCGCTATACAAGACGTCTTAACCCTGTTCACCTTTGTCACCGATAAGAGTTCCCCTTTGATCTTACGCCGGGGCTTGTTTCTCGCTGAGAACCTACCGTACTGTAAAGTATCACTCTGGCTGCTTTCGAACTCTTTTTTTTTTCAGAAAAATGTATTGCGACAAGGAGATTTTGTGTTTTTTAACGTTAAATTTCTGAGGAATAACGCAACTGTTGTGGTTTTTGCAGAGAAACGATTTGTGCCTTCTAATGTCGACCGGGATTTAACGATACTGAAAAATAAACTTTGCTTCTAAAGAAAAATTATTGAATTGTTTTTAATTTTTACGTAATAATGTATTTTACATTATGCAGTACTTTTTTTTTGTTTAAAATACTTAAGACAATGACGCGTAAGAAATGTTAAAATTCCTGTTTATCGTTCAGTAGCAAATGCACTACATCAGAGTATTAATCTCGTTCCAATCTGCTTTCTCGAGTGTTTTCAGAACTTGGACCTTACGAGCTAGTTTTCAAAAGCATACGCAATCGCAAATCCGATTAAAGTGCAGATAAATTTTTGAATGAACGGGAAAAAGTTTTCAAATCTCCGAAGAGCGCTTTTTAATTCGCGCTTACCTCCAGGCGCCGCCGCTGAATTTCAGGCGTCAAACCATTCCCGGCACTTCGACTTTTTCTTCTGGCTTCTTCTTTTTAACGCGGAAGACGGTTACCTCACTTCCGTAATTACATCGACCTGCACTCGCGTAAATTAGCAAAAAACTCCGCTGCTCTCCTCGCAGCTGCAACTCGGAATGATTTGGCTGATTTGCGCGAAAACGACATCCTCGCTTTCTTCATTGTCAGTTTCACAGTTTGCGGAAAAATCTTCTTTAATTGATCGATACTTCTTGCGCCGCTTGCTTAACGTCTTACGGCGTAATTGTTGTGTAAACTTTAGGAATTCTCCTGATCGAAAAATTATTGAACCTCAGGCTTGGGGCAGTTGCGTCTTTGTTCATATTGTCTGGAACAGCCGACCATTTGCAAGGTATCTCTATAAGCAATTTAAAACCTTTAGAATTCATTATCTCTAGCTTTTTTCCCTAAACATAAGAACAAAATAATTTGAAAAAAAATGAAATGTAAATAAATAACGTATTAAGTTTATATTTCGAATATCTAATCAATCAAAAATATGAACATTGTTTTTCTTTTCACAATGATAGTAGAAATATTTCAAGTTTTTTAGACACTGACATTGGCAATATTATTTAGTAATCCGTTAAATTATTACTCTCGATTACTTATGAACATGAGCATATTATTTCTGTGATTAATAGATAAAATACGAAATTAGCTGTAGCTGAGAACATAAAAATTATAATTACTGTAAACAGAATTTTAATTACATTTTTAAATTTATCAGTTCAAAAATAAATTTATGAGAATAATTATTCTCAGTGAAATGGTATTGAATTATTTGCAGGTAATCCAATTTAAAGTCACTTGTCTTTCAAATAGGTTAAAATTATTTATTAAAAAGTGAATAATTCGGATACGATCGTTTCTCAACGACATGTACATATATAATTTAATCAATGAAGAACAAACTGGAATAATACTATTTAAAGACCTATCAAAGAATTACGATTATTCTAGAAATGCGATCAAATATAATTATATCAAAATTTTACATAAAGAATACATTATTAATAGCTTCAATTACTTGTGTAAATTAAACTAAATGTTCATTGTAATATACAATAGTTATTAATCTCATTGTTCATAATCCTCTTGAATGAAAAAGTTAGTAATCTGTGGTAGCAAAACAATAAAAAATATTTATTTCTAACCACTTATCAAAATCAAACTAAAATACACCGAATCTCGCTTTCAATAAACGTTCCTATATTATTATGTACCTAAAAGCAACAGCCAGTTTTTGTCTTAAAAAGCTCGCATCTCAAGCGAAAGCCCGATCACAGCTCGAGCCCGTCGTCGCCAAAACTCGGGCCTCGCCACCGTCGGATAAACAAACAACACCACCAACAAGTCGTTACCGCCGCCAGCCAGGCGCACAACTTCCCCGATCCGTCGTCGCCCCGTCGCCCCGCACGGCGCACAAAACACTCGTCCCCGAGCCCGGAATACCCGCCGTCGCGACCCTCGCATCCGGCCGCCGAACCCCCGGAGCAGCGGCAGCCTCACATCCGCGACGCCATAGAGCTCGCTCCCCGATAACCCGCGCGGCTCTCTCGCGGACGTGCTCGCGCGACGTCCAGGGAGTGTCTCAACCCCGAGCGGGCAGCATCACCTGTTGGTTCGTGGCGGCAGGCGGCTCGCGTATTATCCCGGTCACGGCGACGCTCGCAGCAACCCCTACCGGGTTTTCTCTCCTCCCTCTCTCTCTCTCTCTCGCTTTCGCCCCGCATCTGCCGTTCGGGGGAAGCTGCTGCTGCTGCTGCTGCTGCCGGCGGCGCACGCAGGCGCGGATCGATCTCTGTCTGGTGTGGCCGCTTGCGAGCTTTCCGATGCTGCAGCCGCTTTACCGAACGTCGGCTCCCCCTTTGTTTCGCCAGTTTTCCGCCTTTCTTCGCGCCCCGTCTGCGACGATACGCGGCGGCGATCGACCGGCTGACATCGGAGGCTATTTGCTCCTCGGGGCGCTGCTGATCGCGAGCTGTCCGTGGGATGTCTGCGCGTTTCGCGAGAGTGGCTGGGAGCGGGTCAGAGGGTGAGCTTGATTAAACGCCGAAACTCGAGGGGCGATTTTACGGAAAGTCGGTTGATTTTAGAAGCAGTGGTGGGGACGGCTATTTTAAGGGATTTTTGTAGACGACTGGTATTTTTAGGTGGAAGGGGGAGGGATGGTATTAATAGCAGATGTCAAGTTTTTTTTGATTTAACTGTTGTGCATTTTTAAGAAGCTTATTTTAAGAAAAGAATCTAAACAATGGCTTTCTAATGTTCTAAGAGAACAATATGTATAAAGAAAATAATCTGGATGGATTTCTATTGTTAATAATATGGGAGCAGATTAATAAGAGTCTATCCTTTATACTTCATCTCCTTCATAGCTTTAGAAGAATACATCAGTATGATGGATATTTTCATCGTTTATTATATTTCATTTTAAATCTTTTCTTGAATTCCACTTTTAAGCATAAATTCAAGCTTGAAATTTTAATATTAAGAATTATTTTTACAAATAAAGCTTCATGTGTAATGTCTCTGTTACATATAATTTTAACAAAAAAAAGCCATTTTTCAGATTACTATTAAAATGCCAATACGATTGCGTTATTACTAATAGCAGGAAAGAAAAAAATTTTATTTTATATCATGTACAGTCGTATTAATAATCTTCTTAAGATAAAATACGGACTCAAATAAACTAAAAATACTCTTAATACTCTTTGTTAACGATAACAGTCATAAAACAATTAGAAGTGATTGGAGTGCGATTAAAGAAACTTTTGAGTGGAAATGTTAATGGATAAAATTTGTATTAATAATAGCGATGCGTTATTATACCATTGCAACTAATTTAGCAATATTCAACTTTTAAGTTCTAATTTTAAGTTCTTGACTTCAATTATCATTTCGAGATAATCACTTTTATTTTAACACAAAGTATTGTTCTTTTCGAAAGTTACTCGTAATTCTGCACATCGTTAATCATCAAATCATTACCTTCCCAGCCCAGATCAATTTGTAAAAACTCAACCTACTTCTGCCCAATACTACCCCTGATCCGAGCTTAAGAAGCAGCGAAAAAATATTGCTCCTTCATCGCCGCATCAGCTCACTCTGCCTCGTACAAACGACTCGAGATGGCCAAGGGTGGAGAGGTATGAGGGGGCACCATTAGTCTCTATTATGAGTGAATTAGGATAGTGCAGACAACAGCTGCAGTCTACGTGTAAGCTAAGAGGGTTCCCTCGTTTTCTACAAATGGAACCTGACCTTGCTGCCCTCGGGTAGCTTTTTGCGCGAGGTCAGAACTTACCATAAATCTTGAGAGCTTCCTGGACTGAGTAGACACACTCTTCTCGTCAACGACAGCTTGATGGAGTTGTTTAGGTAACGGATTTATTTTATCTGTCGATCTGCGGCAAATATTTGATCGGTCTGCTGCTGGACTGGACTAGCACTTTTAGATAAGCAATAATAAATTGTTCACTTTTTTAATGTCGGCAAATACGCGTTTGATTGGGAGAATTATTGATTTTAAATAGGAAACTTATATTAGAATTTTCTTATGTACTTAATACACTATTTCATTACTTTCATTTTTTATACAGTTGATTTGAAATAAAAATATTGATCAGACTTTTAACTTTTTATGCTAAAATTTAGCCAACAATTTTAGTACGATGAAACAAAATAGCAGATTGCTGATTAGATTATTGTATAATTAAAAAATGTCAAAAAAGAATTTAATATTATAAAAATCCCCTCTACTGAAAATAACATGAATCTTAATTAAGGCATGCTTTTTAAACCTCAAAATAATAATACCACTGGGCCAATAATACGCAATTTAAAAGCTACTCCAAGGATAGTAAAATAAATTGATAAAATAAATGAGAACATCATTTGATTGGCATTTAGTTAATTTATTAAAACTTTCTAGTATTATTTTAATTCTTCATAGTTTCTCTGTATCTGCGCTTCTGTACATTTTTGACCATCGTTACAATTGCGCCTTATTACTCTCGCTCCTTGTCTCACACACGAGTCTCTCGCGCATACTCTCGCACACGCCGCATCGACGGGGCGGATTTCATAATTTTCTCCTCGACGTGCCCCCCCCCCCCGCCCCCCGCCCGTCTCTATTTTTTTTCCGATAAGATAATAATAATACGAGGGAAAACCAAAGAGTATCTCGTTTAATTTTCTCCTCACCCGTTAATGTACCTTCGACGCACTCACCGACCTTGCAAGCTCGACGCTCTCGCGCCCATGTACATATATATTCTCTCAGACATCCATTCGAAACTTATATATCGATTACGATTCTCCTAATCGAGCTCGCTCGGGCCGCTTTTGGAATCCTCGTCGATTCTCGCTTCCCGCAAACGGCCAAACGTTTTTGCGACTCGCTTTGTCGTTTGCAGTGCTCTCTGGGCTCACCAATTGGTTTCGCTAATTACGTTTATTACTCTATTCTTTTTCAACGATTTTTCGGCTTCATTTTTACATAGAATTTTCAATTATCTTGCGATAATAAAAGTTAATTTTTTAATAAAAAATCGCAATTTATAAATTATGAACACAATGAACTCAATCGGTCGAATAATCAGAGCTTGAGTTTCGTTGAGAACACTTTGATTTACTTTTTTTTCTAATAAAGGGAATGTATATCTTTGCAAACTTTTGCTTTTTATATAAATCTTCTTTAATGAAATGAAACGTATAATTTTTTTCGCACGTATGCAATTTTCGTTACTTTATGCGTTTATACAACTTTAACTACGCAGAAAAGCGCAATTAAGCGCCATCTCGACGCAAAACTTTAAACTCGAATATTCAACTCTTTGAATTCTAAGGTAAATATTTTGAAACCTAGCTGATATTGCATGCAGCATTTTAGATACATAATCTGTCTAGAGACAACTCAGTTACGTCTCCGTTTTCAAAACTGCGCGTTATCAATTCTAAAATTCACTTTTTTATTTTTTATTCGCGCTGCGATTCTACCTTGCTCGACGGTTGGTAAATAGAATTTCTACATTATCCTGCAATTTGAAAAGGTAGTGTATGTAAGAAAGATTTACAGATGTCTCTTTCACCTCTATATTATACTTTTATACAATTTTTAGTATTAAATATTTAGTTTTTATAGATTGTAATACTTAATTCTTTTTATATCACAAGTTTTATGACAAATAAGCAACGCAATAAAATTTACTCTTCGTTTAAGCTATCATTTGTTGACCCTTAGTAATGGTATTTCAACGATAAATAAATTTGAAATATTTAAATAATATTTTTAAGTCATCAATACTATCTGTTTTGACACCAAAAATTTTGCAGCTGTGTGGTGTTTATTTTACAGTTTTAAAATTTAAACGTCAAGGCGATAATAGAGTTTCAAAAATAAATCTTAATTATTTTACATTAATGGAGTGAACGTAATTATAATTATGCAACTCCAAAAAATCAATGAATGCAGATATGCAGTAATATTTTTCAAAGCTATGATACTAATTTTTGACTCAAAACAGCTACTATCAACTCCTTAAAAACTATATGAATTCCATATAACTGTGAGTAAAATTTATAAATAGTTAGCTATACAGTGTCAACAAAATGTTCGCCGTACATCTCAAAGAGAATAATTTCCTCGCTACGCAGACAATTTCCTTTTAACTTTCTAAAGATTGTTCCGTACTTATCGAACGCTTCTACATCTCTTACTTCATCACACGAATCTCAAGCTTTGATCAAAATTCAAAATCTTTATTCATCGACGGAATGATAATAAATGCGCTCCTCCCATCTCCTTCTACGTCGAATCCGTGTCTCACGCTGCGCATCTTCGCGAAATGTTTTCTCAGCGATGTATATTATGTACATCATTATATTTATAATATGTCTCCAAACATGTCATTTGTGCGTTTGGACTTAATCTATTATCGGTATATAATATTAATCTGAGATCTAGGCAGTTGCGTGTTGTTCAAATGGTACGCTAATGGTTCTTTTTCGCGCTGAGGGATTTCCTCTCTGCTTTTGCCCTTCTTCATTTTGAGTATCCGTTTGCTTTTTATCCTCGCGTATTGTACCAGTATTCCCTCATATTTAATCTCTAGTGTGATTGCTATTAAAAACGGTATATCTTTTTATTATTTTGAGTTGCTGTCAGTTTGACGTTCGTCGTAATGTGTTTTGTTTTTTATTTATAAACACGTTGTGAACACGTTTTTCATCGCTTTAGCAGCATTCGCTCGAGACGGGAAAAAAATCGTCGGAAAATTACCATAATTTTCAGTGGCCCGACGATGATTTACACGTAGAATTAGAGTAGACGCACGTTATTTACGCAACGAGGAATAATTAACGTGAAATGAAGGGCTTTTTACTGTGCGGCGTTTGAAAAATGTACAGCTTGAGCTTAAGTTCTAAAGCCACTGGAAACGATGGTAATTTTTATAGAAATGTTTCTCCGCTCAAAGTTCCTTTCAACAAAGATTCTCATACTTCAGCGCTTCCACAAATTATTGCTGCTTGGAATTTTTGGCTTAAAATTTCATTTTTAGATTTACACTATTATTTTTTAAACTTTTTTTATTATATCAACGTTCTCTTTAATTGTTTGACTTTGGGAGTGCAATATATATTGAATATTTTTTTCTGCTTTTAAATATTTCAGTAATAGTTTTCTATTTTGTTACAAGGAATTAAATAGTCTCCATTGCAGCATCTGTCTTTTGATTCTTATATTTTTGCCTAAGTCGCCCGATTCCAGGCGTTTATATATATATATGCATTATTCTTTCATGATTTGATAAATAATGTAGAACAACATAACCACTCTTAAATCTTTCAAAATTTTAGAATAATTTACGTGGGCGTAATATAAAGTCAAATAATTCTTTAAATATGGATTATAAAAGGACGTATGCATAAGCCGGGATTCTGAAAATGAATTAGCAATAAAAGTGGTTGGCTATGTTCTTTTTTCATGCTCGGTGTCATATCTGTGTACATTCCTCCCGGCGTTGTTCCCCATTTTTCTCATTCAGTCGCAGACAATCATACTCGCTCACTCTCAGCGTCTCACATACATTCTCGAAATGATTATCTAGCTTTTTATCTCATCGAATGTCGAAGTGAAATACTCGTCTCATTCTTCATCGATCCACGCGATTACTTCAAAAATCAGCCGGCTACTCGACGTGTACATAGATTTCTTTCTGTTTATAAACGCACATTTTTCCATTTTCCACAAAGTTCAAAAAATTATCGATTTTCGAAGCTATCGATTTTTAATACACCGTAAAACGCAGTTTTTAGAGATTTTAATGTCAAATATTTTTCCTTTTTTTTATTCGAATTTTTAAATTTTCGTATTTATTATTAAAAACCATATTTGTTTTTCATTTTTTTAAAGAAACAACCATAGATATTTGCATTTAAATGGGTTTTAAAAAGTACTATTAACATTGTAATCTCTAAAAATTCAGTTTTCTTTTGTGGATCGATGACGAAATACCTATAATCAAAGAGCAATTGAGCTTAACGGCTCAGCTTTTGATCGCAATTTCCCTTAATAATTGTTCGCTTACCAGGTACCTAAAAAACTCACGCTTCGCATTCCATTCGCAAGAGTAAGAAAAGTTTTTCGTGTATTATACAAGCTAGGAAGTCCTACGAGATATTTTTTTTTTTTTTTCATTTTACGGGTGTGTGTGAATGTGTTTTTTTTTTTAATGTGTCAATTACATTTTTTTCACTACTTACGTGATAAAAAGTTCATCAATACTGAAAAAACGATTGTTTGAAAATAAACGTCGGGTGTTCGCGCGCCTAAAAATCGCTTCGCGGACGTGCTATCTTCAAAACGCGAACGCAAAATCCACACATCAACACTTTATTTCCGTCTGACTCTTGGCTTTTTTTTCATATAGGTTTTAGTCGTAAACATTGAGCGCGACGCGTGCACTCTTTCTTTCTCGTAGCGCGTTTTTCTCTCCCCGTTGAGGCGTATTTTTTTTAGTGCGTAGGCGCGTGCGGTAGGTTATACTTTTCCCCCCCTTTCCTTTTGCACCGCTTCTTTTTCCTTCCCGCCTTCGCGCCACGTAATCTTTGTGTGATATAATCGCTTTTGTGCATATGCCCTTTGAGAAAAGAAAAGAACTCACGAATATCCCCTCTGCTTCGGCGACTTTCGCCGACAATCTCCTCGGAACGCTCGAGTTTTCTACATTGGCAACTTCTTTTTTTTTTTTTTTGTTCATTTTTAATTTTGTGTTTTTTGTTTGGTTTATTTTCTTTCTTCTTAAAGCGATGCGAAAATGCCCTGCTCTTATTAAAATAAATTTCAGGACTTTTTTGGCGTGTTCCTATAGGAGTATATTTTAAATAGTATCCCTACAAAAGTGTTTTAATTTCTTTATATAAATATTTCCTATAATAGTAAAAGCCTTGTAGAACTTTTTATAATTACGTTTACTCTCTTAAAAAGTGATAGTTTAGCGAGTAAAAAAGTTTGCGTTTAAATGTTTCAAAAACCGGGCTTAAAATTACGTCAAAGATAATTTTTTCATAAAATTTTACGCTCGTCGTGATTTTTTTAAGTTTATTCATTATTTCAATGGAGCCGTATTTCTTTTAAAATTGATCTTAATCACCTTTCAAAGTTAATTTTGAAAAGAATAATCAAAGCAGTGTCGCATCACTTTAATGTTTTTCTTTAATGTTTTATGATTGTTAGTGCACGGGTTTCGTCGAGTTACTTTGCGCTTATTAGGATCGATCGATTTAGTTATAATATCAGTCTAAGATGCATCAAGCGGGTTACTTTGCAGTACAAGGAATCGGACTTGAACGTTCAATTCTAAAAGAATCAATTTAATACAGTAATATATGTTTCGCCCTATTTTCTAAGTCTCAAAGTGAGAGAATTTCTACCGCGAGTTTCGTAATAATATTGTTCGGGCGCTTGGTTTTTCGATATGAAAATGATTTGTGTTTGTGGGTTGGCAGTAAAGGTCGAATTGTGAAAAACAAATTGCATTCTATGTTTTTTTTTCAGTTTCATTTTTAGTGTAGGATGTAAACGTACTTTTAAAATTTTTCTTTTTAATAAAAAGTGTTTACGTATTTTTAACAAATGTTAATGTTTCTTAGATATATTATTGAAGTATAATGCTATTTTATATATATTTTTCTCTTTTGCTTTTTTTTCAATTTTTGGTATCTTAATGTTAATAAAATTTTGTACAACGTAAAATTCGTGATTTTAAATGCTCTATTTTTTAGTTAAGCGACTAATCAATATTACTTCAAGAAAGTTATTGTTCTCACCCTATTGATGCCATTTGCTTTTCACAACTTAATAGCCTGACAATTTGGCACTTTAATTATATTTTTTCTCTAACAAGTGTATTATTAATTCGTTACTCCAAATTCCTTATTCGCTAATATTTTAAATCGTCTAAATTCATTCGCTGATTTTTTTACCAACACGTACAGTATAAAATCGAACATATAAGGTAAATTATTCCAATAGATTTGTAAATTTCCAAAACGAACTTGACGGCATTCGGTGGAAGTGCAGTATTTTGGTTACAAACAATTACTTCATTATCGATTCCAACATAAACGCCTCGTTAACATTCAAAATAATCAACGGATAAAATGAACCATCAATTGAACCAACGCATCAATCAAATTCCTTTGCTTTGTCAGCCCTGTTGGACAATTCAAACGATGAATTACGTTCTCTTGTCTTAAAAAATGTTTATTTCTGCTCATCCTAAATGTTTGTAAGGTAGTATCGATCGTGCAAGATATTAATGTATGTATAGGTTCTATAAAATTTTATCGTTTCTTGTTTTATTTTAAAAAATTTTTTAAAAAACATTTTTTAGTTGTCCTACAGACTTTTTTTTTTAGTTATTTATGTTAATAGAAAGCGTGTTTACAAAGATATTAATAGGTACTGAATGTAATAAACTTCTTTCAAATTAATTGATACAAGTTTGTCAAAGGTGTAAATTAAACTACAGTAAGAAATATGAAATATCGCATTGAAAAACTTTGTTTATAGACACAAGAACTCAGAGTGTACAATTCGTTAATTTAATTATGAATTAGAGATATTTTATGTAAATGCAAGCTTTATCAAACCCATTTAGAATAATGGACAGCCTTTTTAAATATTTGCGAGTAAAATGACATAAGTTTATAAAAAGAATCACATCAAGCCGCTTTAAGCGCCAAAAAAATCGAAGCGCGACAAGGTTAAAATCCAGATGTTCCCACTTATAGTTAAAATTTCAAAAGCATTTTGAAAAATGCAGCAATTCCGTAAAAGGTTTAAACCCCCCCCCCCTCACGCAATCGATACTACAGTACTGCGGACGAGCCTCGGTGGTGTCGATTGAAAAAACGCTTTACAAAGTTTCTCGCAATTTATCAATTTTTTTTTCTTTTTTTTTTCTTTTTTTCTGTTAAATGCCGGCGCAAGATATTCTTTCTTAAGTAATCGGCGCTAAGAAATTGTATAATACTTGGTCAAACGCTGCGTTAGTTTATCTTTTGTTTTCTTCCATTTAAAAAAAAAGCGATCGATCGAGGAACTTGTTTGGGCTCTCGTCTTTGATTCTCTCACGTTTTTCGTCCCGTACACTTTATGACTCCCTCCCTTTGGTTAGCTCCCTGCGTTCACGAGGTCACGTCTTCGCCCTCTTCGAGGGTCGGATTCTTCTTCGTCGTCTTCGGCGAAGGAGAGGCAGAGCGAGAGAGAAAGAGAGAGAAGAAGAGAGGGAGAGAGAGAGAGAGAGAAAGTGCTGCGACCCGCGAGGTGAAGCGTGATTGACTCTCGCGGGCGATGCGATGCGGCCTCGCTCTGCGTCTAAGGACCTGAGGACGCGCCGTAGGCGCAAGCGGAATTGTCGGGTGGGCTGATCTTCTCCACTGGGAGCACCGCGGCTTTCTGCCACTCGTCTCTCACCTGTTGAAAAGCGCCTTCATCAGCGATACTCCCACAGAATTCTTTTCGATTCTATACATATACTATGGAAAAAGTGCTTGGCTCGCTAGTTACAGTTTTTTTTTTTTTTTTTTTTTTTATTAGGGATAGAGTTTTGATTTTTTTTTTTTTTTCTAGAGGTGCCGCGTCGTTTGAAAGTTATTTGGAAATGCGAGGTGTATTGTTTTTACTTTTTGTTTTAAAAAAATGTTGTTAGCTGTCTATCAAGTTTAGATCTGTTTGAAGATTTATTGTTTACACTCGGAGAATATTTATTGCTTTTGCATTGACGAGTCTTTATCACATGTCAACGAAACAAGAAGTTCATGCAGAAAAGGGTGTATCTGGTTTCAATTTTTATACGAGTCGATCTTTAATATTTACAGCTTTTGACATCGACATGTTATTTTCTTTTTCTTTATTTGATTATTTTAAATAATAGAGAATTGAAGATATTTTCACAAACATGTATTGAAAGCAATTTATAGAAATTTTTCTTAATAAATACACCAGTCGATTTTTAAGAAATACTCTTTCATTTAAGCCGGTTGATAGAATAAGCTGTTAAGTAATATCAAAACAAAATATAAATAAACCTTGATTAAACTGTCAGCAATATTGGATTTCCAGCATTTCTATACTTTATTTGTGAAAAATGGCTAGGCATTCGATTTCATTTCACAAATAAAGTTCTTTATGAATCGATTTCACGTCATTACTGCGAGCCTCTTGTTTGTTTTTTTTTTTTATCAAAACCCTGCCCCTGAAATTTATTAGCGTCCCTTCCGCAAAAGTTTATTCCACAAAATTGAAAAAAAAAAGGTCACTTGCCTGCCTGTGCACCTTTAAATTCTTCACGAAACACCACATAAAATAAATACAATAAAAAAATAGTGGCTTCGTCGATTAGGTCTTACCCGGGGCAAGGATATAAAAACATACGTGCTCAGTGTCTTACCTGCTCGACTTTACCAAAGACCCGGAGGAGGTTGAGGCCGGCGAGCTTTTTTATGTCCTCCTCGGTCCACGTCGGATCCTCGAGCAACGTGGCCAGCAGCTGCGGATACCGCGACACGTCCTCCAGGCCCGTTGGAGTACTGCGGACGTAGATAATACAGTGAGAACGAAGCGACGCCGAGTTTCACGGGGGGCTTGGAATTGGAGAGGAGGCTCGTGAGAAATTCAGCGGCTTGCGTATCGGTAGAATTCGAATGATTATAGCTCGGTGAATCGTGGCTTTTAATAACGAAGATAATTAATAATAGGAGGCAACCGATTGTAGCGGGAAATTTTCTGAAATTGATCAAATCAATAATTACGATCGTACGGTATCGTCAGATTTTTCGTACCGACGTTTTCTTTGATGAAAAGGGTCTTAAAACTTTTCAAACGCTTATTTTGGAAAAAAATTATTTTTCTCTGCAGAAAGCATGCACTTGTTACTTATTTATTCTGCAGGTGAATTCTTTCTTCTAGTTATTAATAAAAAAACATCTTTTAAGAGTAACAATAAGAAACCTTTTAATACATTTCACTAGTTAACAAAAAATCTTTACGATTCTTGCCTATGTTCTAATCAACCGTCCGCCAATAAATAAAATAAAATCCCTCAACAAAAAAAAGAAAAAAAAAAAGAAAAAAAAAGAACCGGACCGCGCTCGCTCGGAACAGCAGAATTGGAAAGAAATAAAAATTTGAAGCAGACAATGGGGGCTTAGCAATTCCCGGGCGAGCCTTCTCCCCTAATCCGTAAGATCCCGTCTCAGTGACAGCATGCACGGGAGAGTGGACAAGACTGGAGCTCTCGATAGTTACAAATTTATTCCGTCGAATCCAGCGCCGATGCCGACGTGATCGATGCCGGCCACCTTCCGTATGTGATTGATGTGCGCTGAAATGGAACGGTACAGAGTCCTGTATATGCGACTGCAATTTCAGTCCTGGCGCGGGGGGCCCCGGCCTTTTTTGCGTGCGTTATACGCGGGGGCCGCGCATGCGCTCGCTTCCTCCGTGGCGGCCTCCCCCCCCCCTCTTTTTTTTGCGGTGATGCCGGAGAAAAAGAGGAGGAACAGGAGGAGGCGGCGCGCCGTTGATTGGAAGAACGACGATCGTCGAGAGATTTGCATTTAAATTCGCGGGGCTCTTTGCAGTCCTCTTAACGCTTGATCTAACTTTGAGCGAGAGCTTTTTACGGGCTCTCTCTTTTTCTCCCCCCCCCCTCTCTCTCTCTCTCTCTCGACGATCGTGTCGGAATGCGCGCTGAAAAGGGCTGGCTTTGGTTTTATCCACGATATTTCGATTGGGCACGTTTCTATCGGCACATTTTTTGAAATGCGCGGGGTAATTGATTTTATTAGACTTTTGTTCTGGTCTGCTGCTTTTTAGATCCGACCCGGAACATTCCAGCTACTGAATTCAATCTATTTGCACTGTTTGTGGTTGAAACTTTTAATACGCCTTGGCGAAGCGCGCGGTAGTTTGAAAAAGTTTTTTAATTTTTTTTTTTCGCATAGCACTGAATTGACGAGCTTACCAATCACATCTTTAATGGTTGCCGTGCTGTTACATGTTATGAAGTAAGTATAAAAAGGGACCATCGCTACTCCGCCGTTTTTTGCCTGAAACATAGAGAACATTTATCGATAAAAGTTAGGTATATAAGATTTAACAGCTTTTATTTTTTATCGCGTAAGATAAGATCGCATGAGATATTTCGAGAAAAAGGTTAAATCAAGTATTATTTAAAATTTTAATGGTGTTTTTAACTTAAAATTATATAGCGTAACATTTTAAAATAAAAGATTTTAGACTTGTCGTTATTTTGTCAAATTAAATAGTCGCCATTTCCTTAAAAACCGCTAGATCGAATAAAAAGGAAAATGGTTTCCTCCAGTTTGCTAGGGCAAATAGCAGTGCAAATTCTAATATAAATAGAGATAAAAAATACGGGCGAATCGATTGAAAAGCTCGACTTTGAACGAAATTCTACGGTCTATCGAATTTCGAAAAAAGGTTGCATACATCTGCACGCCCCCCCGCCCCCAATTTTTTTGAAAACCACATGAAAGAAAATGAAAAAGGATTAATAGCCTCCGAAACCTTATACATTTCAATACTGTTAAAATCGATTATATACGTTTCAAAAATACGGCGAAGAATTATCCGTACGCAGAACGGCAATGAAAATCCAGCACCTCTATGTGCGCGGCGAAATTTAATTCTATCTGCCCTCCGATTCAGCAGAAAATATCGTAACTCGCCTCTTTGCCGCGCGCATATTTTTTTTTTTTTTTTTTTTTTTGTGTTCCGCATCGCGGCCCTTCAGGGTGCAGCGACCGAACGCACACTCGCGGGACGACAATGCGCGCGTCTGCGCGGGACAAGGACGCGGCGCGCGCGCCGCTCGTTGCCTATTCATAAGCCTCGATTTTCGGATTATTCACAAATTCAGGCGCACGAGCGGCGGTAGGCGTGATTAGTATACCTTTTGTCGAGGGCGCTCTTTACGATGCTCCGCGTTATTTCACCAATCGATTTGCCGCAAAAATCGCCGCGTTAATCAATTGGGCGCTCTCGCACTCCGGGAGAAGGGTATATTTAGCAATTATCGAGGTGATTTTCCAAATTGCGGCGGTTCTGCTTTTGGCGGTTGCTGGCGGCCCTGGGTGGGCCTGACGGCGAGACAGGGGCTGTGCTTTTGTTAATGAGATATAATCGAGAAGAGAGGAGCTTTGATAACGTAATTCTTGATGTATCCTTAGAATTTGAAATTTAATTCAATTCAATTTGTTTTCGATTGGCGGCAAAATGGTGCGGTTAATGAGCAATGACATAAATGACGTAAATTGAATATAAAAAATAATGTTACGTTTTTAAATAATATTGGGTTTTTCTTAGTACACAAGTAAAAGTGTGCATTAATTTATGATTTATATAAAGAACTGGCACGAATATCTTAAAATTTCTCTGAAAAAATGACAAACTTGTCATACCAAAATTTTTTAGGTGTAACCCTTTTACGTAAATAAGTGGAAAGCTGATTTCGAAGAGACCGCAAAAACAAAGTTACTTTTCAAATAACGATAGACTTTAACAGATACTTTTACATTTCCAGTTAATCTTGAAACAGTTCACTTTCGGCAATGCGCATTCATTAAGGATCAAATGCGCATTTCGCATAATTTTTATAAGTTCGGCAGGAGCAGTAGCTTTCTCGCTGGTATAACGCAATTACGATTTACATTTTTAGGAAAAAGAAGCACTTCAAATTTTTTGCTGGCTCACAAATACGGGAAATAACAAAATTTTGCGAAACTTTTCGGAGCTTCGAGGGAAACGGATATAAAAAAGTGTGCGTATACACGTAGTAAAGCCGCGAACTGACCTAAATTACGCGAATGGCTAATGTAAAATTGCCTAGTTCGCGAACTCCATCCCGAAGGCAATCTTCTATTTATGGAAATTAATGCGATATTATTTTCTCGAGTGGATAAATAGTGCTGAAAAATCAAGATAGAATTTAATTAGATTTCTCGTTTGGCGAAGTTAATTTAATCGTTGCAGTTGTGAAAATTTTAAACATTGATTTTGAAGTGAGATATTTATTTTTCATGGATATTTATTTATTGATTTATTAACCAGGGTAATACATTACATTACATGTATTATAGTTGCCCATTTACAGACGTAATCCTGCAGAGGGAAATAAGATTCCCTGTTTGCAGGTCCGGATTACTTAAAAACTAAAACTTAAACTTAATAACTAAATTAATATTAAATATAATTCGTATAAAATATATATATATGTATATACGTAACAGTAATTTGTATTTACACGGAGAGAAACGCTTTAAGAAAAATTATTATACTCGTCAGTAAATCGAGGACAGTCTTCCAATTAAGGTAAAAAATTACTATACTTTATATTAATTTTTGTTGAAAATCTAGCAAAAATTACTAAACGTATAGTAAATTTTAATATAAAGTATAGCAATTTTTTACCCTAATTCGAAGACTGTCCTTGATTTATACTGACGAGTATAGTAATTTTTCTTAAACATTTTTCTCCGTGTACTTTTTATAACATGATTATAACAATATTCGAGACTTAAACTTATTTAAATTTATATTGTCAATAGAGATTTAACATTGTCCATTCTTTTAACTTATTACAAACTGACCCTTTACTTATAGCTAATATGCTTTGAGATTATTAGGTAATTGGTTAAACATTTTAATCGCCTTTATGTAACTATTTTTGTTACTTACAGTTTTTTGTATTTTTGGCAGTATAATAGCTCTATTTCTTGTCTTACTAACAGTGTTTTGATATATGTTTTTTAAATATGTATTTCAAGCTTTCAAAAGCAAATAGTTGTTGCAAAGTCATCGGCTTTTTTAGCACAAAATTATTTTTAAAGACTAGTTTTAGAATTTTATTTTGAATGTTCTGTATTTGACTTAAAATATTTTTGTACGCATCTCCCCTGTTATCCCATAACTAATAATACTATGAAATAATGCATAATATATCATCTTAAGCGTGTTTATTAGCATAATTTTAGATATTTTATAGAAAATATATATTAAGTATTTCGTTTTATTTATAATACTGTGTATGTGCTCTTGCCATCTCAAATTATAATCAAAAATTACACCTAGATATTTACAGTTTTACACTTTCTTTAATACTTGACTATTTATCATAATGTTGAGCCTTTTGGGAACACTATTACAGTAGTTTCCAAAGGTGATATAGACTGTTTTTTTTTTATATTAACAGTTAATTTGTTCAAAGCTAGCCATGTTGTAACTTCTTCTAAGTATTTATTCATTAATTTTTCGACATCTTTCCAAGTTTTTTCTGATGAAATCGCTGTGTCATTAGCGTAAGATAAAATTGAGTTTTCTGGCATACTTGTCAAGAGGTCGTTTGCATATACTATGAAAAATAGAGGTCCAAGTATTGTTCCTTGAGGAACCCCTGTATTTATTGTAAGGTATTCACTTTCCTTATCACCAAGTCTAGTCTTCTGCTTTCTTTTGTTTAGGTAACTTTCTATAAGTTTATGTGCGTTGCCTCTGATTCCATATTCATGCAACTTGTCCAGAAGTATCTTGTGGTCTACTGTGTCGAATGCCTTGGCTAAATCAAGGAAAGTTACAGCTATTGGAGTGTTTTGTCTAAGTTTTCATATATCTTTTTAGTGATGCAGCTTAAAGCATCTTTAGTACCTTTCGTCTTTATAAAACCAAATTGTTTTTCACTTATAATTTTATGTTTTTCTATATAATTAAGAATTCTATTATAAACTATTTTTTCAACAATTTTGGCTATAGTAGATATTAAGGATATTGGTCTTTTGTTGGTAATATCACTATTTTTTCCCGATTTAAAAATTGGCACTACTTCAGCAGTTTTAAGGGCATCAGGCGATATTGATTTTTCAATACATATATTAAAAATATGTGCTAAAATATCTTCTATGTGTGTAAAGAGTACTTTAAGCGTTCTTGCATTCATTTTATCATTTCCTCCATTTTTTGGTTTCAAATTGTCTATAATCTTTTTTATTTCAATGTTATGAGTAGGCTTCATAAAGATTGTGGTATCATCCATTTTTGGTAGTTCTAATTGTTTCTTCTTAGGCGCAAAGATTTTGTTGCTCATATTCTTTCCCATATTACAATAATAATTGTTCATGATATTTGCAATTTCTGTTTGGTCTTTTATCGATATTTTATTATCATTGATAATTTCATCAATTCTCCTGACTATTTTTTTTTTGTTACCGAGTTTTGCGTTTATATATATTTAATTATAGACCATATTTGTTTCGGATTATCTGAGTTGTATTATATATAAATTTGTACAAGCTCAAATTCCGTGGAATTACGTGGAAAGAGAAAATTTTAACTTTATAGACTTTAATATTTTACAGTAATAGCAAACATTTTCAGCAAATTTCATTAGTTTCAATCACTCTATCTCATTCAAAATTTAATACTGCAAATACATCTTTTAGAAATATACGCAACGTCGAACTTATTAATCTTCTCTTGCTTATTTTTACCCTTCTTAAGTTAGTGTTTCATATTTGCCGGCTTTCGTCCTTGTCTTCCTTACACGGGACGCTGCGAAAATGTTATTATTTCATTTTAGACACGCGAAGAGTCGAGTTTAATTGTGAGCCAGCTAATGAAAGTAACTTTCGGAAGATAAATGTTTCACTTGAATTGTGCGCAAAATTTAAAACAAACGCCAAACTGAATTTTATTTAAAAAATAAAGTACATATCGATCGTCCAAATTTACAAAAATCATTTTTCAAAAATAATGCACCAGTTTATATACACGAACCGTAAACGTAATAACTGTGAAAAAAATCGTTTATAAATTGCCGCAATATCAACTGTACCCCGAGACCAGTACAAGAGCTGCTCTAACAAGCAACATTAGTCACAACTTTCCTACATCAATCCAGAGAATAAAAAGCCGCCCTTCAGCGCTTCCCGTCCCCTGACGCAGGAAACAAAACGACCGGCTACGTGCACTCGGCAACGAGCTCCTTTAAAAAGAAAAACGCTCCGTTAGCGTCGCGAGAAAAAGTTTCGTACACACCGTCGGAGAATCTTCAAATTTCCGCCCTCTCCTTCGCCCGCTTAATACAAACTCCGACGCGCGCGCTTGTAGCGAGTATCTCCCTCTCTGGAATTCCCCTCCCAGCAAGTAAGATTAACCAATAACCCGTCCGCGTAGGTAGAAAAGTATTTCTCTCCGGCGCGCGAGCGGCAGGAGAGAACTTGCGGAATTTCCAAGTCGCGTGTGTCCAAGTGCTCCGCTGAAAGGGTTAACGCTCGGAGCACTTACTGCGAGAGCCGAGAGGCGAGAGAGCAGAGACATATATTAAAAAAGTTGAAGGGGGATCCGCGTGTGCCGAGGAGTTTGACGCGCTTCCGACAAATTGTGCGCTCGTCCGCCAACGTCAAGATCAATATTTAAATTCTCCGAAGGTTTTTCCCTTCTCTCTCTCTCTCTCTCTCTCTCTCTCTCTCTCTCTCTCTCTCTCTCCCTCTCCCGCGCGCGCTTTTCCGCACCTAGGCAAACAAAGTTCGCAGATCTTTCGCTGAGCACGTTTGTTTGCGAGGCGGGATGAAAGTTTGGTTACAGGCTGTCACTCGCTTGTATTGCAGCTGTATATAGTTTTTTTTTTGTTTCGAAAATTCTATGATTTTGGTAAATATTGCAGAACAAACAGGTACGAGGCTGAAGCCTTTGATTGAACGATTACGCATTGCGGTGGAGGTATTAGATGTGCAAAATTTGAGGAAAATAAGTTTGGCTGGTATTATGAGGGACAATTGAAGGGACATAACATATATGTATAGGTGTCTTACGTATTTTAAAAATACTTTTATATAATAATTTTACTGAATATTTTTTTGAAATACTTTTCCTTTACGATTGATCTATATATGAAAAAGCTTAAGGGCGCTGTTTGTTGGCTGAATGTTTACTTGTTTAACTATTTCTGCCTATAGCGCCACCCTATCATAAACGCTAAAACTTTTGGTAGAGATTGTAC
>JAWWEM010052824.1:0-38717 GCA_035582935.1 Ormyrus thymus
CCCCCCCCCCCCCCCCCCCCCCCCCCCCCCCCCCCCCCCCCCCCCCCCGAAACGTTCGAGGAACTTAATGAGATTCTGAAAAAAAAGAACATTTGCAAATATGAGTTACGAAAAATTTTATTTTAATAAATTAAATGCGCGGAATAACGTGAATCCGAATTTTTTTTTATATTTTCTTGTTTTTTTTTTTTTTTCAATAATTTCAACGAAGTTATTTGCTTTTGATGTCGGTTTATCATTATAGCAAGAAGCAAATAAAACATGAAATGATTGAATGCTTTATATTTCATGAAATTTTATAAAATTTTCTTTGATATATAATTTGAACGATTAGTATATTTTAATAAAATAAAATAATAATTTATCTGATTATTTATACAAGGGCATAATAATTCAGTCATCAAATAAATTATTATCATACATATTTTTCACATTCCCTCCAGTAAAAGTCAGCTCAAAAAATCACGAAAATGCCGCAAAAAGCACGCCGAAAATCACGCAATAAACAGAGGCTTCGTCCCAATAAGTTGACTTAAATATTTTATAAGCAGAACCACATTAAACCAGATTGAACTTCCCGAGTCAACCTAAACCGTATCCAAATAAACGTAAAATATTTACGGCCCTCAAACAATCCAAACTCTATTTATACATAAATCATTAGTCCACGATAAAGAGCAGTTAATCCTCTCCTTAAAAAATCACGTTACGCCCATCAACGCCTGGATCTGAAAGCCGCGCAAATCACGCATTAACAGCATTCCGGCGCAGAGCCCCGAAATTATTCAAATTCCCAACCGGAAAAGTAGCACGTACACATATAACGACGTTACAGGTCCCGCCCGAAAATTCTCGCGCTTCCCCGCGTATATTTTATGCAAAAGTCGCGGCCCGCCGCGCGTCACGTGACGCGCCAGCACTCGCGCCCGCCCTGCAATATTGAGGCCGGCGGGTGCGCGACGCGATTTTCGCCGCGATTTTCGTTGCATCTATTTTTCACTTCCATTCTCTCCTAGCCGCGCGTCATCCCGCCGCCGCGGCGAAAAGGACCGCGCGTGAACTTTCGCGCGACGCGAGAGAGCGAATCAATTTTAATTAAGTTTAATGCACGCGCCCCGCGTCGCGGGAGGCTTTCGAGAGATGAAATCTTTTTTTTTTCGCGCGCGCGGGCTTATTTTTTTTGGCGCAAAGGGTTTATTTATATTTAATTCGCGAGGCCGGGCGCGGGAGTTATATTTATTACTTTCGAGCTCGTTGTTTCTTATTGAAATGGCGAGCTAGATTTTTCATTATCCTGAAATCTGATTATGCGTCGCAGTTTTTAATATAAAACGAAGGAAAATCGCGCGCTCGGGGCAGCGGGTCGAGTGTGCTTCGCGCTTTAACGAGTGTATTAACTTCCTTGAGAACGCTTCGACGCCCCGGCAGACCGATCGATAATACCGTCGGATAAGATCTTGCCGGTTTTTAAAAGTAATCCGAATTCTCAGGCTGGAAAAGTTCGGCGCAACAATCGAAGGCAATGTTTCATTGTGTACCGACATCTCGTATTCGCGCGCAGAAACAAAAACCGCCCCGGGGGAGTTTTCGCGCCGGAGAGCCGACTTATAGCCTTTCTCCGCGCTGCGCGCGCGCGCGTGCGCGTGTGTGTACACACATAAAATTAGAATTCCGCGAGCGAAGGGCCAAACTACGCCGGTCGAATAATTCCTCGAGGGCAGAGAAATATCGTCCAAGTTCGCTCGTCAGGAAAATATAAGGGAGGCAAGGATGGGGAAAGAAAGACGAGGCAAACTGACCTGAGTGGATGTTGGGGAAAGTTTTTTTTTTCGAAAGAATTTGGCTCGTGGACAGTATGGGTTTTCGGGAATTGTTGAAAAGTGAAACTTTGTTGTTATTTTGTTTTATTTTGAACTTTAAATTTGGCAGCTTGTCGAAAGAGATAAAAAGTATAATAAATTTTTCCGCAACTGTCTTTTATAACACTTCTTAACCAGTTTAAAGGTTTCATTCATTGAATCTAGTAGAAAGTAAATCGCGAATGAAAATAAACGACGAAACCTTTAAAATTGCAAATTATTTCTTGCAAATTATTGCCCTAGGCGCAGATCTCTTTCACTCTTACGTCGTGCAGTCAAGCGCGATTTTTTACTCAATCTTCCAAAATCTCCAGCTTAGCTAAACATCGCGAATCTTTGATCTCTCCAAACAGCAGAGCCTGCAAATTCCCTCGGAAATCCGACTCTGCCGTTTAGCGCAAAAATTCCATTGAAAACTCCGGGCAAACAGAGGAGCGACTTCCGGCGAGAGCGCGCGTGTATCCTCCCGAGCGGGCTTGCGACGAAAATCTGCGGCGCTTATGCAAATGCCGGGAGTCCTCGCGCTGCCTTTGCGTTTCTGAAACGTGACGAATCGCGAGTCGCTCCCTTTGATTAAGGTAATGAACGGCACAATTAGAGCGAGACGCGGGGGGTTGAAAACGGAGTCGGAATGCAGCGAGGGCGGCGCTTCTTTCGAGACGCCATCGTGCGTTTGGTCTTCTAATTTGAATCTGGCGCTGTGTTTTGCTCCCTTCTCGGTTTGTTTGCGCAAAGCTCGCGAGGACTTTGGAGTTTGTTGTTAACTGACTGCCGCTCCCTGCTTTTGTTGGTTCGGATATGGTTTATCAAGTTTTCATTATTTGGGTTTCGCGTTAAAACTTGGGCGAAGCTGTTGTGTTGAAAATGAAAAAGTTTTGCAAATAAACGAAGGTAAATTCAATATTTGATGAACCAATTGAAAGAAATATGATACAAGAGTAGTGAATACGGACTTTTTCATAATTAAGCGTTCGTTATCGCTTCGCTGTAACAAGCTGTATACATTTATATTGAGAAACATACAATTAGAGAAATGCGCAAAGTTGTAAATATTACCAAGTACACGTAACGGCTTTCTGGTGCAAATATTCATCAGAGATAATCGGAAAATATTTTCGCTTCATTATTAAAGGAAATTGACTTTTATTACGAATAATAATTTTACGCTCATTGCATAATAGGAAATAATCGAGTCTATTGTTTCGCCGGGCATTCGTGAGAATATAATATAATTGAATGCCGACTTTATGATCTCACTCGCAAACAATACCTCCGATCCTCATTTTCAATCTTATTTAACACTCTCCTCCAACTGCATTTAATACAATTATCTCCTCGATGCAGCGTTCAGACACCTTTTTCGCGCGGCCCGTACAGCGTTCATTTTCACACAAAAGTCGCCCACAAATCTTCCGCAACACGTCCTGCGAAAGAACGCCCGGAATTACGTTCCATTAGCTAATTCCAGCGCCTTCCCGAGCTCATTACCAAAGTGTGTCCCTAACGAAAAGCGCAAACGAATCTTACCAGTCCATCAGACTAATTCCCGCCCCGGTGCCCGCAGAGCCTGTCAATAAAATCCTCGGCGTGAACCCGCCGCGTCTCGCCCGCGCCCGACGAAATAATCGAAGGCGTCGTCGCGCCTCGCGAAACTGCCGAAATGTGGGACGTGCCGCCCGCATGAGACATTGATTTCGGATGAATGGGACGGGCGTGCGCGAGAGCGCTGGATGCATATAAACTGCTCTCTGCATAAAGGGTTATTTGTTGGAATAAGAATCGGGTTTCGTCGACAGAGCCTGAATAAATCAAACGTGCCGGGTCGCGTCGTATATTCCGCGCAGTGGAATTGATTATTCAAATTGTATTTCGCGCGATTGATTTAATACAATAGAAAATAATAGTTAATAAGTTTAATAAAGGAAGCAGTAAATGTGTTTCAAATGTCTGATTACAGTAAGGCCTGAGGTTTACTCTCTTTCTCACATTTAGTTTAAAAAATATAAAAATCAATTCTACTGACGTTTTTCCGTTTCAGAATACTTATACTATACTGAACTTTTATATGAAAACTCGCATTAGCTCATTATAAATGTCAAAAATGCCTTCATCAAGCACAAATCCCGCCTTGCTTCATCCCTAATTCCATTAAACCGAATTGAAAGAGCCTCGGCACTCAAACATCCCAGTCCGCCGTCCTCCCCTCAACCCGAAACAAAGTAAACACATCGCGCCGAGGCCGCGAAAAAAGAGCCGGCCTGCAAAAAGCGCGCACGTCGCTCTTAGCCCGATTCTCGCCCGCCAAACGGTCCATCGCAGACGAGGCCAGACATTAGCCCCGGCAGACATTTCCGCGGCGCCGCGCGGCATTGAGCAAACGAGATTTATGCTTATATGCGCGCCTCGGCTCTCTCTCTCTCTCTCTCTCTCCCTCTCTCGGGGCGTCGCGCCCGATAAAATCGGCGCCGTTAAACTATTTACCTTCTCGCGAGGGTCCATTATCGTGATGCTCGTGACGGGGCCGCGAGAGCGAGAGAAGGCCCAGGGAGCCTCCCACGGAATGTGTACCCGCGAATCTGACCGTACCAGGGGGGGGGGGGGGAGACGACTGTGAGATCGTTTTAGAGGGACGTGGAAAATTGGGAGGCCATGACTTTCAGCGGATGGTGAGTTAATCGTATTGTTGTGGGAATTTTTCACTTTCTCCTCTGGATCTTCTTGTCTTTAGAAGAATTTAAAAATTTGGAATTATTGCAATAAAGACGTCAATACGTGTGGAGTATTAAATCGCTGAACAAGTTTTAAAAGAATTATTAAAAACAAAAAAAACTTGGATATATAAAAAATAGTTGAAAATCGCAAAACATGTTTGCGAGCTTAATTTTCGGATTTGTATTTTTTAACAATTTAAAAAACCCGGCGCCCCGTCGGACAATAGACGAGCTCGTCGAAAAACAAGCCGAATCCAGTCAGTTAAAAATATTGACGCGTTCAAATGTCCCGTCGGAATAACAAACACCTCCCGTCTGCAAATTCGCCAAATCCGAACGGCGAGCGCCGACGACGCTGACGAATCCCCGATAAATGACGCATCGTCCGTTCAGGCCCCGTCGGCAATCCCGAGACACGTCAGCGTGAAAGCAGCCCCCGACCAACGAGCCCCGGAGACGAGACAACGAAAGATGCGTCGCAGCCGAGCAGCGCGCCGGAGCCGAGAGATAAAAGGGCCCTCGGTGCACTTACGCTGAATTACCATGATCGCTTAAGCTCGTCCGACGTCATTCGCGACCCTAATCTCGATGAGTCACGAGCCGCCGCCGTCGGGGCCCTTTTTCCAAAGCGGCCTTATACCTGCGTCCTCCCGCGCGCGCCGCGAAATTACCGGAAATCTGGCCTTTCCTCGCTCAAGCGCGCACGGAATGTTTTGCATGACGCGCGGAGATGGAAAGCGCGCGGAGATGAGCTTGTACTTTGTCGGGGAAAGGCTCGATGAAGCCTCGCTCGTGGCTGGATTTTTTTCCCCGTTTCCGTTAGCCGGAGCTATTATCGAAGGAACGAATAAACGTAGCACGCCCATGCGGGAAATTAAATAATTTCACGACTCGCGCGGAATTCTGATTTGGACGGAATGAATTTCGCCGCGCAGGTAAAACTGTAATAATAATACAATTCTAAGTATATCTACTTAGCCTCGCAAGTATCCCAGCCATTAGGACCCATTTTTAGCCACACTTTCCCCGGCCTCCCCGAAAAATTACAGGCTATAACCTAGCAATTTCAATATTTCATCAGCAAGTACCGAAGCACGCGCGCGACGCGCGAGGCCTACTCCGGGACTATTGACCCGACTTTTTTCGCGCTCACCTCCAGCCTACGCAGGCATCGAAAATCGCAAAAGCGCTGCTCTCCCTCTCTCTCTCTCTCTCTCTCTCTCTCTCTCTCCCGATTCAGGGCCCGCCGTCGCGTGAGAGAGAAGTCTGCGCTCGGCGCGATAGGTGTTAAACGGGAATTTTATTACGGCCCGGAATTTCATAGGCGCGGGTCGCGCGAATCATAGGACTTTACGAGGCCTGCCGCGGCCGATACATGCAAATGCGCGCGCGCGTTGTGCGCAATGTATCGAAAATCGTCGGGCTCCATATATTTCCCTTCGTTTATACCGCGGCGATATTGTTTTTAATAAGGCCCGGAGCGGCGCATTATCGGGAGAGAACGCCGCCGCGCCGCGGATTAAGTCCTCAGCCCCGGAGGATATGCGCGGCGAGATTTTAAGCAGCGCCGTAAACGGCGCGAACGCTTACGTTCTACTTTGTATTGCGCGGCTTTACGGGCGGCGTGCAAAGGCTTTTTGGATTTATCGACGCGCATTGTGAAGTTTCCGCGGGGGAAAAAATTCAAATGGAGATTCGGATTGTTTCGTAATGCCGCGGTAATATGTCGTAAAAGGCTGTAAAACTATTATTGCCGAATGTATTATTCATGCGCGCGAGAGTTTTTTGAGGAGCTGCGAGGATCGGGGATTAAGTTGATAAAATTTATATTTGTACATCGTAAAATCGAACCTCGACTTGACAAATTTCGTATAAAATCGATTTTTTTACATGTACATTTAATACGCGCAATATATATTTCTTACTTTCACGTTTTACGATGCATCAATTTTCCAAGGAATAAAATTCACTTTAAAAAGCTTATCTCAACGTACACTTTAAAGCCGTGTGTATATAATTCAACGTGTCAGGAAAATTAGCTTGAGTTAGAAAAAAGGTCGTGTGCTTTGTAACATTTTTTTCAATTTAAATTATACAACAAAGCTGCTGGAGGTAATTAAATTAACCTTATGGTTTTTGTAAGCTTATTATACGTTTAAGCTTCGTAATGATATTTTAATGCACTGCAGCCAATGACCCAATTTCGTGCACCGGTGCACTTTAGCGAAAAACCAAATTTCAGTAACGAATTTAAAAACGCAGTAATATTACGTAATCCAGTTTAAAAGCTTTAAAAGAAAAAATTACTTTTTCACGATTTTTGAAGAGGCGCGCACATTAAATTTACGTCCGCTCGAAAGAAAATTCAATTGCCCTCGGAATTCTGTCGAAAAAAACCCGCCGTTAAACGCGCGAGCCGCGGTCTCCTCGAGTCGATCGACGAGGAAGCGGCACGCGCGCGGCAACGGAGCGATTCTAAACAAAGCAGCAACAGCCACACAACGGCGGACCACCGCGGCAAAAGAGCGCACTCACCTTATTACGAGAGCGCGACGACGCACTCGTAACGCGCGTTCCCGCGGCGTCATGTCCACCCGATTACCACGGGCTCGCTCGCGGCCGCTTCCTCAATTTCACGCTCGTCCATTAGCCGAAACAAGCGGCCCGAAAGGGTGAAGGAATTAAGTGAAAACGAGCAGCTGGTGTTCCCGAAAAAAAAAGAAGGCCGCCTAAAACAATGCGCCGACGCTATACGCCTCGGGCAGATGTCCCGCCAACCCTTTTTTCCCCGGCTTTTCCGTCCATCGGCGAAGCGACGCGCCCGCAGATCAAAGCCCTCCGCGGATCCGATGCGGGACGGAGGCGATTCTTATCGGCGCGCAGCTTTCACGCCGAGCTGGCCGAGGAAGAGGTTTTGGGCTTGAAAAGGCCTTTCTCGAGATCGATCGGAGTCGGCGGCTACTTTGCGAGCGAGGTGCGAATGATTTCGGTGGGAAATGAGAGACGGGGCTGAAAGTGAGTCACTGGGCGACGAAGCCAAGTCGCTTCTGGAAGGTGATTCATCGGGAGATTGCTGGTAGTCAAGGTTGAAAAGCAGCAGTTTCGGGGAGGATTAGCGCCTCATTTCAGGGCTGTCGAGCCTTTTTTATTTTTCTTGCTTTGGGATATTTCACTGTGGAGCTCAAACAAATTTTCAATTTCCACTGAAAATATTTAGAAACTTTTGCGTTTGGAAACTTTTTTGCCTGTACGTAAATAGAGTACGCAGCGTGTCGGGAAAATCAAATATTTAGCAAGCAACAACAATGCACTGCTAATAAAAAAAAAACGTTCCAATAATAAATAAAAATAATTTACTCATATAATTTTTCATCACGAGCCAGTACACTGGAAAATAAACAACGGCGGCGAAATCTAACATTCCTCGTTTAACTTGATAAATAAAGCTATATACATACATTACTCTCGCGCCGGAACGGGCTTCATCTACTCGTGATTTATACGCAATGAAAGCGGATAAAAATTCGGGAATTCATTTCGACATTTAATCTAATAACTCTTGCTAATCCCCGCGCAAAGCCAGCCATTAAAAGAATGCGAATCTTGCACTAATATACCTGTCGAAGCTTGATAAACAGCCGTTCGCGCGTCCGCGTCTATTCGTACGCACGTTTTCGGAACTGTAACGAAACGCGCCTGGAATATAATGCTCGCCGCGTAGCGTTCGTCGGGCATCTGCTGCGTCGATCCGACTCCGCGAGAGTGCATAAATACATAAAAATAGGACTTTAAAAGCATTATTGACTTTTACGAAATGGGGTTAGCATTCGAGCACGGCGATCGATAGCTTCCCCGGCGCGATTTATGGCGCTCGGCGGCATTTCAGAAATTAAACGCGACCGAATTTAACCATTTAAAAATCAATCTCTCGAACCTTCCCCGACGAATCAACCGAATCCCGGGGCATCCCTCGCCTTCCCAGATGAGCGGGCAGGGCATCGATCGGAGCTCGGCGCACGTCCGCTCACGGCGGCTCCAGTCAAAGTCTCGGGGCGTCGTCGTCGTCTCCGGGGCGCGAATCTGCGTGCCTGGGACGAGCCGGACGGGGGTCGCTCATTGCTATTCGCCGAGCGCGCCGGACAATTACACGGAGTCGTGCCAGCCAGCGGCGCGCGCTCCCTTTTATAAGGCGGCATTAGTCGAATATTACTCGCAAATCGGCGGGAGTTTAGGATGACTCGAGAGTGCTTAGCTGCCTCTGCTTCGGGGACTTTGGGAGGGTGAGTTCGGCGGGTGGATTTTTGTCTTCTTTTTTGTTCATTGGTGTTAGGAATTACTGGAATGGGGAACCGAGTGCGTCTTATACTATTACGCTTTATTTCTTTTGAAGAAAATATTTAGTCATCTATTTATCGATAACTGTTATAAGTTTACAACAAGAGGCTCATTTGAGAGCAGATTAATACTGACCTGCTTTTCAAACTCTGCTGTAACGTTCTTCATTTTTGAGTCCTGCTAGAAAAATTGAAAAGTTAATTACATCGAAAGATGCTCAACCACCAGTACAGAATATCCCGCTCTGTGCATCTAAGCCTATATACCGTTGTTATTCGCAGATCCGGATCATTAATCCCGCAGCGCTCAGCACCGCGACGGATTAAGCGCCTCGATAAATCAAATTTCGACTTACCTCTCCCTCCACCCTCGCTCTTTCTCTTTTTTTTATCTCCCTCGCGGCGAATTTTCACGCAGGCGCACGAACGCCAACTTTACGACCGTCCCTTTATATTCCGTTTACTAATGAGCTTTTCCACGGCTGATGCGCGGCAGTTTATTGAATTTATGCGCACTCGGAGAGAGAGAGAGAGAGAGATAGAGGGAGCTCGTTGTAATGATTCGCCGTGTGTGATTTATTTTATTGTGATTAAAAGCTTAAGCTACGTCGGTTTTGCCGAAATTGTGGGCGCTAGGATTAAAAGGGATCGCTGCCGTCGAGTGTTTCGGTTATTTGCTTTGGTTATTCTTTTTTTATGGCGGATTTTAATACGTATCGTATCATGATGGAAATAATAGCTTTGAAAGGGACTATAAAGCTTGACTTGAAATACAAATTAAAAAAATATTTATGGTCGAAAATGACGTGTTACTCGAAGATAGAATTAATAGCTGGTAAAAACGGCCTCTAAAAGTGTGTTGAGTTTTTCTGTTGCATCTAATTTATTGAACTAAAAATTTATCAAACTTATACATATCGAGTTATTTCTAGTATTTAAGTCAAAATTTTATTTTATTTTACTGCACGTGAAAAAACTGCGTTACATTTTTTCTTTTTGATCTTGTGCCCCTTCCATTATTCTTTTATTATTATAAAATTTTATATTTCAAAACGTATTACAATCTCCTCGATAACCCGGAGAATTACAAAACGAATTCCTTTCACAAACGACGAAACAATCTCCTCTCTCAACCGTCAGAATCAGTCGTCCGATAAGAATTGACTTCCACAGCCCCCTTTTTCTCTGCGAGCCCCGAACCCCGAGCCGATCCCTTCTCGAAATTGTTAAAAGCGCACAAAGGGAAGATTTTAATTCCAAACCTATACGTAATGGCCGCGAAATTTATGCGTGCGAAACGATGAAAAATTCCAGGAGGGTGTATTTTAATCGTCTGCATTATCGGCGGCCCGAAACGGGGGAGGGCTGCCTTTTTAAGCCCGTCTCCGGAAGATTGATAGCGAGTTTTCGGCGAGTCATCGCGTCGTCGATTCTGACGCTGCCCGCACACGTGTTTTTTTTTTTCCGGGAGAGAGATATGCGAGTGTCGCGCGGCTTCTCGCGCATCACCGCCCGATAATTAATCCATTTTTATCGGCGAGGCCTTTGATATGCTCCGCTGAGCTTCGCGCGAGACTGCTGCTGCTGCTGCTCGTGTCGCCGATGCTTTGTGAGAGCTGCTGAAAGGAATTTTCGCTTTGAGATGGGACAGTTTTGTCGGGCAATGGCGATGCGTGAATGGGCTTCTCGAGTGACGCGGCGGTTCCACGGGAAAACAATGAATTTTCGCCGGTGCGGGGGATTGGTTGCTGCTTCTTTTTTCGGGAGCTGTCTCGGGGCTCTTGCAATATTTGGTGTAAGCTTCGTAATTAACTCGTGTAGAATTATTTATTACGTGGTCTTTAGAAATAAAATGATCTATCTTCTTAATATACTAATTCTTAAGAAAAAATTCTTCGGACAGTTTGAATATTTTACGTGCAATAAAACAATAAAATAAAGCAAACATAGTCAATTTTAAAATATAATAGCGCCAGCAAAAACTCAAAAAACTCTTTCGGCATACTTTTGATTAATAACATTCTCTTTGTTTGTGTTTCAGGTATGTACACAGCAAGACCCGGCAGCACTTAACCTACTGGGAGCCACGTAAGCGGTGAGCAATGAGCTAATGCAAAATCAATGCACCCCCTCTAAAAAAAGATCCCACGCGCCGTTAATCGAGAAATCCGAGAGCTCGGAAGGCAGGCAAGCACTGCAGAAAGAAAGACCCGGCGCTCCCTCGCGCTGTACCACATTCGTTGTACTGAATGGAAGTAAGGCAAAGAAGCCGCACCGCGACGTACGTAGCGTAAAGGGCGACATACGGAAGGCGAAGTCATGAATGAGACCGGGCTGTCGCGGCATCTGCGCTTGTTTACATACTCGGCACCGATGCGCGAAAACCGGTTCTCTCTACACCCGTGTTTTTGTTTACGAATCGAGCCGGCGATTTGCGCGAGAGCTGACGGACGCGTCGGTACTTTAGAACCTGCCATTAGGCGCTTTGCTCTCGGGCCCTTAAATTGGGAGCGATTTGCGAGAGAGAGAGAAACTGCTGCTTGGAAGCTAGACGCCGTTTTTCGGAGTCGGATTGTACGGTGGATTGAGATCGATGTGCGTCTCGCTGGTAAATGCTTTAAATATAGTCGTTGCACGTGATGATTGGGTTAGTTGTGAGGTTTATGATGGTTTTAGTCTACAATTTTACAGAGGAATTTTTTTTTATTAGCGAAAAAAATTACTCGAACTTGCTGCCGTTGGCAATTTTGTCATTAATTTTAAACGTTAACTATTTTTTCCGGTGATTCTTTAAAACTAATCTCTCCTAGAAGTTGTAGGTTTTTTAGTTGCGTTTAGCGCAGAAGGCACAATACTATTTAAATTTTAGCTGATAATAAATAACCATAAAGCGTAGCAAAGCTATTTCGATCGGTCCGAAGATTTATTACAATAATTAAACGTATCGATTTACATTTGGCGTTCGCGCCGTATTTGAGCCCTTTCTGCGTTTGCATATAATCCCAATAAATGCATTAATTAAACAAATAAATCTTATTCGTCCCAGCGATATTCGAATTATTCCATCAACGCAATAAATTACGCGTCGTCAAATATTGGAACGGCGCGTCGAGCCTGGAACCATCCCCGGCCACTCCGCCGTCGCAATTACTTCCCAATCACAAATTACAAGTCTCAAAAAGCTGCGCGCGCGCGCAAAAAGCCAGCTCGTCGCGAGTGTATAGTTTCTCTAATTGCGGATTTCGTTACGCCGACGTGTCTCATTACTTTGGCCGCGCGCAAATCGTCTTCCCCGAAGAGCGACGACCGCGGCCCCAATTAAACAATTTGGCAATTTGGCAGTGGCTCGCCGCGCATCGCGCGCCGCACACACCAGTGATTACGTGCTTAGAGAAAAATGCCGAGTAGAGCGGCTCCTTTTCTCCCAGGTATACACCGCAGCCTCGAGACGCGTCGCGCGCACGGCTACTTAGCCGCATTCTAACCCCCCGAGGCTCTGCCGCGGAACCCTTTGACGGCAAGGTGGACAATGACGCCGCTGCTTTTCGTCACCTGGAGCTTCTGGAAAGCGCCCGACAATGGCTAAAGAGCCTTAAGTACCCCGCCGGCGGAAATCTGATTGCGATTGTCGGCGGCGGGGAAGGTGAATGCGCACTTTGCCGCGCGTCGGAGGAAGCGCAGCCGCGAAAATTATTATTGTGCGGCCACGGGTGTGGCTTAAGCCGTTTGGGAAGTTTCTCCATCTGCGCGACCGGCCGAGGGACTCAATGGGATTTTCGGCTTTTTATTTTGATAAATCGACGGCCCGGAGGACGACGGCGGATCTCGGAGCATTGTGCCGGCGCGAGTGAAAGGTCCCGAGGATGCTTTTATTGGAACGTTTATAAGGATTATGACGGTTAATGGTGTTTTTACATAAAATAACGCGGTTTTGTTAATGGAAAAATTGGGGATCTCTTTCACGGGTTTTCAGGGAAAGAAAAATATATAGAGAACGTCGGGAACTGGGAGAATAAAAGAAAAACAGGAAAGAAAAGAATCGTTTAGAAAATTATTCTTAGATTTAAAAAAATATCTAAATTTATTATCTCAATATACTTCTTGTCTAGAATACAAATTACTTTTACGTCTGTTTCAAAACCAAACTGCGGCTAGATTCTCGAGTCTTCCACGTTTCAGTCGGCGAATAAATTAAAAAACCATTTAACGTTTACGGCGGAGGCATAAATCCTTTGCATCCCCGGATTTCGCGAAACCCGCACAAAAAAGGGGTACCCAACGAAAATAAAAATTCACTTTTGGTTAACTCTTGAAGATTAAGTTATCCGTGCCGAACGAAAAATCCTCAATAGCGGAGCGCTCCGCCAAACACCATCCGATCCATAAAAAGCCCCATAAAAAGCCGCTCGGACTCCTTTAGAAAGCTCGCTCGCTCTGGCGGCCGCGGCGCATAAAAAGGGTTGAACTCCCATGAAAAAAAGGGCTGCGCTCGCCCCCCCGAGAGAAACACAAATACGGCGAAAAGGAAGAAAAAAAGAAGCGCGCGCGTCGGCAAGGAGAAGGAAAATCCCCCGTCTGAGGTCTGCGGCCGCGACCGTAAAGAAGAGCCTCCTCGCGGAAAAGCAAGTCTGTTTGTTCAGGCCGCTTTTATGTGCCCTCGCACAATTACCCCGCCGAGTAAACGGCCGCACGAATGTAAAGGAGAGCGGAGCCGAGTTTATTTTTCCAATTTCACGCACAGCCGGAAAACGCAAAATGCGCGCGCGCGCGCGCCCCGTAAAAGGGGCCGCCTCTCAATTATGATGCGAGCATCGCTTCGACTACTAATTCTTTCCGCGCCTTCCTTGTTTTTTTCCCCGAGGCTTTTTCTTCGGCGAGCCGGGGGTTTTTAGTGCGGGCAGCCGCGCTGTTTGCTCGGGGAGAGGTTTGCTTTATTGCGCGGAGAGTCGCGAGACTGGCTCGGGGTTTTAAGGAGAGCGGGAAATAAAGGTCGGCCGCGGGATAGGCTTTTCAGTGACACGGGCCGGCCATTTTTCTAAGGTAGTTCAATTAAAAGCAGAGGCCTCGGTCTTTTGTTGCGTCGGTTAAGTAAGCAGTGCGCCATTCGGAAGAAGTTGTACCGCTGATGACGTTGGCTTTTGACAAATGAATCCAGGGGAAAAGGAGAACTCAAACAGTTTTTTACGTTTCTGCTTTGTACGATGATTAATTGTAAAACGCGCGATGCCGCCATCGAGATGTTTTTACATTTTCTTTTAGTTGATAGGCTTCCATTTACTATTTTAATCCTTTTGAAACGTAATAATTTAAAAAAAAATGTTTTAAACCGCACTGTAATTATTCAATTGCTCCAGCAAAAAACTAATCTAATATTTTATTCAAAACGCATAAAAAAAGCACTAAGAAATATGGAGCACAATTAGAACGAGCCTCCGGGCAATTAATACCGACCGGCAGCCGGCAGCCCTATATATCTCAATCGGGCTAATCAGCCCTTAAAACTCGGCGGCAGCTCGGCATTAACGAGGCTAAACGATCGCCTAAGCCTCGCTCGCGCGATCGCGCGCGCATATCCGTCTTGCGGTGCAATAAAAGCGCAAAAATAAGCCAGCACGAGCTCTCCGACTCGCACGTGGTGCGCAGCGGCGGCAGCCAGCAGCAGCCTCTTTTATATTAACGAAAAACGGCCGCGGCGTCTGCCGTCCAGATTGCCAAGAAGACGCCACCCAAGGAGTTTAGCTCTCGCTACGTGAGCCTCGTTTTGTGAGGCCTTTTTTTACGCTGCAGTCGAGAGGGAGAGAGAGAGAGAGAGAGAGAGGAGGATGGCTGGTTTGGCTGGCGCGCAGCTTTGTCGGCTAAGCGTATAGGTAGTCCTTTTTCTCGCCTCTCGGGCCTTCGTTATGTGTGCTCTTTTCGTTGGGGAATTTTCGAGATGGAGAGGAGAGGCACCGTGTTTAGACGGGTTTCTGCTTTATTGCGTTATTGGAGCCGTTAAATTTTTTGAAAATTTTCCAGCTGACGTGCTTTTCAGTGCAAACAGTTTACTCGAGACTCGGTGCTAAAAAATCTGGAAATAAACATTTCTAGAAAAAACCGTTGTGATAACGGAAAACAATTGTGCCTAAAAAATGTTTCAAAATCAATTCACGTGCAATTTCTTACGTCGGCAAATAGCGATAGTTCGTAAAGCGAAAGTTCGTAATGTAAAAATGCCACTAGAGGCAAACAAAAGCCCTACGTGCGCCGCACAATAGAGGAGTCTTGTGTGCACACATGTCGGCTTCCGTGAACGACAAAGGCCTCGGACTAGCCGTGGCATCGAAAATTCCAATCGAACCATCCCCAATCCTCTCATTTTTCAAACCTCTCGCGTCGACTGTCCCCGCGGCACAAAAGCGCGAACGTGACCCAAAAAAGTGTCGGCCAAAACAATACGTCCCGCACACGTGCCCGGCAGCGCCTCCCGATTTTCCTCGGCCGCCGCCGACGCCAAACACACCGAGAGCAGCAGCAGCAGCAGCATCCCCTCGTCCGGCTCCCCGTGAAATTTGCATCTTCCCGGGCCACTTCTCCCGCTGAGAGAGCGGCGGCAGCCTTCTCTTTTTTTTTTCAAGAAGCCAGGCAGAATAGATAGAGGCAGCCGGGCATTAATTATTCGGACTGGCGGACGATTTTTTGGCGAGTCCGGGAGTCTGTATGTTTTGCGGCCGTATTTATCGCTGCGGATTTTGTTATTCATGGCCCACTGCCACGGAATTTATCGGCCGGGCAGCGCCGGCTATTAATTTGTTTCTAGTCCGGGAGAGAGCTTAGTTTGGGGAATTGAAATATATAAAAATGCGGCTTTTGGCCGCGGAATCGGTACCGATATTATCGGCCCTCTCCTTCGCAAGTTATTTACGGCGTTATTAAAGAGGATATACGACTCGAGTGCGATGTTCCTTTGTTGATTTCTTATGTAACGACACGAGAAGCTACAAATGCCAGTGCATTTGAAAGCTGCGCGTCACATTAAAGGCGCGCACGCTTTTTTTTCCATTGTGCGCCGCGACCAAAGTGGCTATAAATAACGATCATTCGATCGCACTTACCTACGCGGCGCGCACCGCCGGGGAAAATTCGTGAGCCACGGCGCCTTCCGTGAAAAACGCCCGTGTTGTCGTGAAAATGGGCGTTTTTCCTTGTGTTGTCAAACTCGGAGGTGTTTAGGAGAGGCTTCCCGCCGCGCGAGAGCAGAGCCCCCTCGATTTATAAACTGACGCCTCGAAATGGTAATAAGTCACTTTTTTCTTCGATTCTCAGGACGCGGTCGATGGAAAATCGTTGCTGGCGGGAGAAAAAGTTCGAGTGGCTACAAGCGGGTCCAGGTTATATTTGCGGAATTAATGAATAAATTTTCATGCCGAAAGTAAACTTTAATGCAAGTAATTGTAAAGTGCAGTAAACTTCGCATCTGAATTTAATTTACTGCGTTGTAAATGCAAATAGTAATAAAATACAAATTTGATTTTTTTTTATTGAAAGCTGCAGCAGAAAATTAAACTCAAGAGACGCCGCTTATCGTTTTTCATTCATTTAAAATTTAAATAAGTGTATTAGTCTAAAAAATTCTGAATATTTTCACTGACTTATTAAAATTCTCCGTGGGTAATTAATTAACTTTCATTTTTTCTTTCTATTTCGACTGCATTTATATTGGAAACAAAGATAATGAATACATAATGAAGGTTCTCCCTAACAAAAAATATCATGCAAAAGACGATATCCCAAAATTAAAACCGACAAAATAGCATTCAAATACCAGGTATCCAAGGAATCCCCTAATCCGCTAATCCGTCTTGAAACTTTTTAAAACAATAATCTATAATCAACACGATCGCCCGGCACGCAAGGCACAATCCTCTTGTCAGACGCACAAAAACATTCCCCGTCAGCGCAGCACAAAACGACCAATTACCCTAATCCACTTATCGGATTAAGCAGCGCCTCAGCTGCCCGGGCAAAATATTCATAAACAAGCTGCATCTCGTCGTCGGCGGCGGCCCAAAACCGTCCGCCCGTAAAATATCGCAAATCCATCCTCGCCGACTCCCCGCGGCGTCCTCCTCGACGGGAAAGCCGGCCGCCGGACTTCTCCGATCTCTATCTCGCTCCGGGCACGACCCAGAGAGCACAAAACGACCGGGCGCAAATTAAAATTCGTTCCAGACTAAACGCCATGGGAAAGAGAGGAGACGGGCGAGGAGGCGACGCCGCGATGACTCGGCGCGCTCGTAATAACGCGCCGCGCGCTCGCGGAAAATTGCTAAGGCAAACACGCGTCCGGGGGGACTCTCGAAATACGAGAGAGAGCAAATACGGGCGCCGGTCGAACTTAGGCGGTGGTCCATCTCTGCTTTTCGTTTTCCGGCCGAGGCGTCGACTGGATAATTTCCACTTGTTTGACCGGCTGCCGGGGGAGCGGATGGGAATTCTTTCGAGGGCTCGAGGGGGAGATTTGTTGATCGTCTTGTTTATTTATACTTTGGTGTAGTCACAGGTAATCCGGGGCTTATGGTTTTCAATAATTTTCAATAAGCCTTTGAAGTTGGCATGAGTTTCTGTTTGGCGGCTTTTTTGCTGCCCGTTGCTGATCAGTTACTTTATTCATAAACAGTAGAATTTTCGGGGGATTAAAAAAGCACAATATTTATGAAGTTTTGATATACAAGTTCTTCATTTGGTTCTTTACAACTACATTTATGTAAATCTCTTATATTTCAAAGTTAAAATCAAAATTCAGACGCATTAACGACTGTTTAATACTTTTAAATAAAATCTTATTTCACTTTGAATTAATTGAAACGAACACAGTTCAAAGTAAATAATATTTCTTTCCGCCTAAAGAAATTGCGATCCCTTACGACAAAAAAAAATTTTTTTACCCGTGTACTCGCAAAAGTTTCTTACGTCTCGGATACCAATACATACTTCAACACATGAAATATCACCAAATCCGGCTAATAAATTCCCGAAAACAAATATCCGTCGTTCGCACAAAAAGTCTCTCCCTCGTCCTTACCCACCTAAATACCCCCGAAATCCGTGTAAAACACTCCGGCACTTCATACCCAGCGGCCCTCACTCGTTCGCACGATGTACTCTCTCTCTCTCTCTCTCTTTCACAATGCTCGCGCTTCCACAGCCCGAAAAATATATATGTATACGGCGCGGGGAAGGGGCGCGAATGAATGGAGAGATTCTCGCACGTCGTATGAAAGGCGTTTTCGGGGAAAAAAGAGGAGGGGCTCGCCCCGTGCGTATTCACGGCGCAAAAACGCTCCTCCGGCCGGTCGACGACTGGATTTCGGGGCCCCGGATAACGACGAGCCGTCGATGGCTGTTTTGCGCGAGGAGGCCGGCACATAAGCATGCGCGAGAGCCGCCGCCGCCGCCGCCGCGCGCTTTTTGCGAGCTCGGAGGCAGGTTTAGGCTTTTTGATCGATTCGTGCGAGGAAGATGAAATTTAAACATTCGAGGACTGGCCGCTCGCGAGCGGGGCGCGGAAAAAGCGCGGGATACGTATCGATCATACGAATAAGTGGATCGTTAAGGATGATTGAAGAATGTAATGAAGTAATGTTTCCGAAAATACTCGGGCTGCAGGTTTGTTATACTTGTAATTTTAAATGAGGTACGGAGAAATCAAATTTATTAGGAGAAGTTTTTGCTCAAACGTGTACAAATTATATTATAAATGTAATCCAGAGCTTCGTGGACCGAAAAAATGCTGGTTATTAAATGCGATAAAATATTTTAATTATTGGAATGTTTTTATAGCCCATAAATAAATACCCTTTAATTAATTTAAAAATCGGAAAATTCTATATCGTTTTTTAAGAATATTTGAAAATTTTGTTGCATTTCTATACTTATTTTCAATCAGAAAGTTATAAAATTCCATACAGGTACACGCTGCATATTAAAAAGACATTAAAAAGTAAATAAAATTTTCAATTGAATTCACGTGGAAAAATCATTAAAACCAAACAACTATTGCATCACAGTTTTTATTGTATTCTTTACTGCAGATATAAAAATATTTTCCAGAAACTTGCACATTGTTTACAAATTTTCCACCTAATACAAAAAGTATTGATTCTACCGAGGCTCTCCTCCACTTCTCAATAGCATCAACAAATACACTTCCAACTCCACTGCTACCTCCGCCGAACCCCCCGAAAGCTGCTGAAAAGTCACCTCTCGGCGACACCTCCTCGAGCCCCCCCCCTCCCCGAAGAACGTACCATTCCGCGCAAACATCCACTCCCGCGACGATTACTCGAGGTCGCTAACTGCGCGCCGTTCTCGCGGGCTTCGCGGTCCCCCGAGGAGGTGAGAGATTTTAAGCATTCCCGTTTCGCGCGCGCTCGAGACAGCTTAAATGATTGCAGCCGCGAGAAATTGGCCCGAGCGCGCTTTTTTACCGCCACTCGCGGAATAAAATGCCCGAGCCTTTCAGACGTCTCGCTCGCGGGGTGTTTGCGCGCGACGCCGTTCCGCGCGCGCGGCTGCTTGAGAGGATGATGGGGAGCGAGTCTCGGAGTGGCGGGCTAAGGAGGGACGCCAGCCGAGGTGGAAAAAGACGTTTGATTAGTGTTGGAATAGAGACTTTTAATCGTTTTAAATCGAGAGTGCCTGTGGAGATTTGAGCATATGTTGATTCTAATAAAATTTCAAATAATTGTTGTAGGAGCGTTAAGTAAATAAAAAGGTTTATTAAATGTATAAAATGCTCTAGGAATTGTTTCATTATCTTTTAGCAATATGAAATATGTTAAGATTTTTTAAAAACATGCAATATATTCTATTTAATTAATGAGTATAAAATCTTTTAAGTAATTTTCCTTTTATTCATTTTCTTAATTGCAGAAGCAATAATTCTACAAATAACCGATAAAAATACAAGTTTATTAAGTTTAACTATTAAATTGTGAAAGGATTAGATGTGATTTTAAGTATATTTAATAATGCAATAAAAATAACTTTCATAGAAAGTAGGAGAAAAAGATTTAATGATGTTTTTATCTATTAAATTACATAGATAAAAATCTTGCTTATTTATAAGGCTTGTAAACTTGTAAGAAATAAGTTGAAAACGTGCAAGTTGTAAGCTGTTATTTCTTCGCCATCTAAAATGTTACTCTCTTAATATCACAGATTACCGAAAAGCAGTTTTTCAGGCTATACTCCCAAAACCCCTCCCAGACTCCCCATTTTCTCAATTCAAAAGCGCAACACCCTCAAAAGCACTCGAATCCTCGGTGAAAAACAATCCATTCCACTCCCTCCCCCGCCTGCACCTCGAGCTCTCCGGCTACCGCATCTCATCTCATCTCGTCGAATCTCGCAGCACAATACGCGGCTCGCGCATAAACTTTGCGGCCGAACGAATCGTCGACGGCGGCGACGGCGGCCTATACACTGCATCGGCAATTCGTTTGACAATGGGGCGCTGGCGCGCGCTTTCCATTACCGCGCCCGTAAATCCGCGAGCTTTACGAGCCGCCGCCGCCGCCTCATTTCGAAGGGCTTTTAATGAACTGGCCGCATATATAATCACGCGTTAAAATTGCGCGATTGCGGCGATGCGCCATTGAGCTGTTTGAACTGGCCAGTCGATTGACGCGCGCTCTGGGCTCCTTTATGCCGATACATTGTTTCGCAAATTGATTTTTCGAATGGCTCTTTGTTCGTGTCGGTGGTTCCTTTTTTTTTTGGAAATTCATTACTGGCAAGGAGACGGATTTTAAACTTCGACACAGTGGCGCGTCTCGTTGAATTGAAAACCTTCTTTTTATAGAATCTAAATTGGCGAAAAATTGCGCCAAGTATAAACGAAACTTCTGAATAGAAGCGAAAAGAAATGTACGTTCAATCGAATTAAAAGCATCATATTTCTTTAAAACTCCAGTCGGAAAGTTAGTTAACTAATGTAATTTATTTAACCCATAAAGCTAGGCGAACATTCAATTCAGTTACCGATAGGAGCGTCGTTCTCCGCGGCTTTATTCGCGGCACTGCTGCCGGTCGAGGGGATCGCCACTTAATTCGTTTTATTGAATATTAACTGCCAGCTTAAGATAGCCTCCGACGTGAGCGTTAAGCCAATTGCTTTTCTAATACGCCGCAGTAAAAAGTAAGTGCTCCCCGGCGGAATCTGCCATTCAACAAATTAAAATCGAAGGCAATCGAAGTAATTCTAACGAGCCGCTTTAATATAAACATTCTTTACGAGGTTATAACGAAATGTATTCGGCGTCTAAATAAATTGAATGACGGAAAGAATACGTTGGAAGAGGAATTCTGGCCGTTTTGCGTCAAGCGAACGTCAGCGAACCCGTTAATTTCACAAAAGATTATTCCCCCTTCGACGAGCTCGAGCATTTTTACCCGGAGATGAACAGCCTCATAAATACCAAATCGACAAAATTCAATAAAGCAGCCTCTTAATATTTGAAAAATGTATCCAATCAAGAGCGCGGGCAACAATAAGAAACAGCTCGGCTCCGCGGGCAAAACAATAAAACCGCCCCGCGCTCTTATACACATCCATCATCGGCTCAACTGGTCGCGTCGTTATAACGCAGCCTCTCTCCCGGCTACCGATAAAACCATTCGAAACTGTACGGGAGAGCCGGGCGACAAAAACCGCCCCCTTTCGCAAACTCGCCGCGCCGCCGATTCATCGATGCAGCCATGGCTGCAGCTCGCCGCGACAAAAAGCGCCTCTCCCTCCCGGCCAAGTTTCCCTCGACGATCGGAGGCTCTCTCTCTCTCCATCTCTCTCTCTCGCTCGCCTCCGCAAAAAGGGAATCCCCGTCGAGCCGAGTTTTTCGGCGCTGGAGATTCCGCGGCGCGCGACGAGTCGCGAAAAGTGCCGCGGAAAAAAGCCGAGCCGCGGGAGAGGCTTATTTGGAGGCGCGCGCCGCGGCTCTATACGCTTAGTTTCGGAGGGTCTTTAATGATCGGGGCGCACGATTATTTATGGGAGGTTTTGCGGATTTTCGTCCCGAGGAATGCGCGCGGCCGCTGATATTTCGGACGCGGAGACGCGACGGGCCGAGCTGAGGATGAATAAATGAACGGGTCGGGATATTATGTTGAGAGGGGACGATTTTTCTGCCGGTTCCGAGTTATTTGTGCCTAATGCGGAGAGCTAATTTGGCTCTTTTATCTCGGGATGATCAAATAAAATTAAAAAATTTGCGTGATGTTTTTTTTTTAATCGGTCGATGCGGAAGCCTTTTAGAGACGTAAATAATAAAACAGAAGAGAAATGATTTATTTGTGAATTAAAGTTACATTTATTTCTTCTTTTTCCAAAAGACCTTTCAGCGGCTGACAAAGAAGAAATCGCTGAAATCATTCGATCTCCATAATACTTAATTATGCACAGCCGCGAATTCTCGAAAATAACTGCAAACCAAAAAACTCTCGTAATTCTTGACTTGGTTTCAATTCCCAGATCAAACGAGCTTATCCAGAGTTTTAAATGAAGGAAAACGTTGAATTTTTCATCAGTTTTCGCGTTTTCTCACAACCTCAATCAGCCTAAAGAAAAAGCCAATATGAATAACAAAACGATCTCCCCGCCACCCGAGCGCCACTCGTCGAGAGTTTCCATATATGAAGCTACGTCCTCTTTAAAAAGAAATACCTCCGAAACAATGCCCGGCACTCACGACACATCGTCCGACCAATTATCGCATCGGCAGCCCGAAAAAGGTCGTCCGAGGGGACAACAATCGTCTCCTAAGAGCAATTAGCCGCAGCGGATAAGCCGGGCCAGATAACCCGGCCCCGAACCTCGAGAGACATCAGGCGCGTTTCCATAAATCAAAATTCATATGTACGGCTCTCCGCGATAAGCCGCGGCGGCGGCCTGAATAATACATTAAAAATGCAAATCCCCATCGGGCACATTTCCCCCCGCCCGTCTAATCGCATTCCCCGCCGATAGCCCCCAAAAAGCGTCTTCGAGGAAAAGTGTGCCCCGGGGCCATTAATCAAGAGCCGCGCGCGGCGCGCGGCCAGTTTTGACGGGGCCCCGATATAATTAGGCGACTCCTCGGAGGAGGAGCTAAAGCCTCCGATCCCCGTACAGTCGAGACGCTTTATCTGAGCGAACGCATCGCCGGTTATCGATCACCGTGAAGGACGAGAGGATTATAATGTGGTAATTGATTTTCGCGAGAGTGATGTAACGGGCGGATTTCCATTTCGGCGGTTGGAGACGAGAGGGGCAAATGTTTGTAAGCTATTTAAGGAATTTTACGTAGTTTTTTTGTCGATAAACTAACGATAGCTGGACTACCTTTGGAGTTTATTGAAATGATGAGTTTTATAATCCATTAACTTTTTTTAGTACTAATTTTTTTTATTGTTATTAATTTATTCATTTATTTATTTATTTCTTCCTTTATTTATTAATTTATTTAAAATTGGTCACTAAATAGAAAGCAGTCATATTCTGCTTCAAAAGCGTGACGAAAATACGCAATGCTTAGCTAGCGTCTAGCCAAAACTAAACCAGAAATCGCATTTCTGGCTATTCATTAGTCAAAAACTGCGTAAGATTTCTACCAGGGCATCTGTATTATAATTCACTTGTTTTTCATTGTGCCATAAAGCCCAATGTTTAATAATTGAATCAATTGGTGGGAATTTGAAGTCATATGACGCGAATCGGACAGAAATTAATAGGAGATAATTGATTTTTAGAAGAGCAGCTGACACGCGGCTCATATCGATATTTAAATTTATTCATCTCGATACAAAATAATGCGAAATAATCTGTCCGCGAAGAAGAAAGACGGCTAATTCCCGATGAAAGGAATTGAAAATCAGTCGATTGACATTCGATCCGCGTGGCTAAAAGCGACATAGCAATAAAAGACAAAAAGTGAAAGCAGCGCCGCGGCCGCTCGGACTAAAATAAAATCAATCGCTTCGAAATAATCGCCCGAAACGACCCAATTCCAGGCCACGTATTCGAAAAAGATTTTCGGGAGCGCGCATCGAGCGGAAAGGCCATTATTTCGCGCGGAAAACTCCGGCGATATATACGCGCTCGAGAGAGCGGAGAGCCCGCGCCGGACGCGAGGGTCAATAAAATAAAGGCCGGAGTTTAGTAGTGCGTGCGAGCTGATATCGGCGCGTTTCGAGGACCGGCTTCCAATAAAGTCCCGAAGGAGACTCTCGAGGAAAAGGACTGCCCGGCGCCGAAGGCAAACACGGCCGAATGTTATATTATCGCTTACTCGGGCCTTTTTTCTGCGGCGAATTCCTCGCCACGCGCCTTCCATAATTCATAATGGCCGGCCCTCGAGGAGCCGCGAGATTACGATGTGTGGTATATGAATTTTCCATGCCGTCGCGGCGGCCTTTTCCTTTGTTGCGCGGCATTGATTTTTTCCGAGGAATTCCGATTTAGCGCTGGAGGATTGGCTTGTTATTGCCTGCTTTACGGCGAGAATTGTTGGTCAGAGGTCGGAGTTCGGTTGGCGTTTATTGTAATGGAACGAGTTAATGGTATTCAAAGATCGCAAACCCGCAAGTAATGCATTAAGAAATGGAATTTAAAAAATGTTTCTTTGTAGCGTCCGTTAATTAACAAAAAAAATGTAGCGTCATAAGAATTTCCAATAAAAATTCAGAACAAAATGCGCTAACCGACTTCCAAAGAAAACATAAATATCATATAATATTTATTCCCACATTTTGAAATATTATTCAAATTTCTTTAAAAAGAAAAATAACAACCTTACGCAATAACCCTCATCCTCAACATTTCATTACGCGAAGTACAGCCTCCTCCAGCGGCGCTCGGCACTTTTTGCCCATAAAACGCTCCTTCTTCTCCCCGAGCTCCTGCCCATTTTCATTCAAACGAAATAAATCCCAGCTCCGCTGCCCTCGTAATAACCGTCCAAATCCAAATTCCAGGCTAATCTCGCTCTCCTTCCTAGGAAAGCCGCGGCGCTCGCTCGCGCGGCTCCTCATAATTTATTCCGATTGTTCGTTCTCGCGCAGCGCCGCCGCCGCCGCCGCCGAGGAGAGCCTGGCATTCCTACGGGTCGTCCGAGCGTTTCCCGCACCTGCGCGCACGCTCTTTTTCTACCTCATCGGCGTTTTCGCGCTTCTTGCGCACCGATCCGCGGACGTGAAATCGCGCTTCCGTCGCGGCCTTTGATTCCGCGGCTTCGATTCGACGGAGGACGGGGGAGCGCGCTGGCTTCTTCGGGGACGGTTTACCTGGAAGCGCGACGCGTCTGCGATGGTGTATTTTTAGCCCGGGGTGGAGAGTTATTTTTAATTGAGGGATGTGATTGATTAATTATCAGCATCGTATTTTGAGAGCGTTGTACGTTTTGTAAAGAGGTTCGTATTGGCCTCGAACTCGCGGGTTATGTATATCGTAATAATAATAAAATTTATTTTATATATATTACATATATTCAAGGAAATGAAATTGTAAATGCATAAAGAATGCAGTAATTTACAAAAATATGACTGCTGCATAAAAAGTACGTTCCAGCAGTTCAGGGAAAAATGGAAATTTTTGCGAATAAACGTCTCTGAAAATGAATATTTATTACGAATTTATGTAATTCTCCCGTACAATGAAGCACGTGAAAGCTTACCTTTCTAATACAAATGAAATATGTCCACATTTACATAAACGTGCACTTAAAAATCAATACTTTTAGTCAACTACTTGCAAAATTTAAAAGCTTCATTATTAACAGAACGTTTCATTTACCCACTAATATACTTGACAACTCGGACAGACCATTTACAAATAAATATCCCTTTATTCCGCAGCTCCTCGTTACATAACGCACTCCAAATCACCTCGCATAAAATACAGCACCGTTTTATCTAACTATTAATCACGCAAACTGCAGCTCACGATCGGCCAGCTTTTAATTTTCCGCGATTCCTCTCACTGCTCCTGACCCCGCGGTGCAGCTATCCAACCTCCCGACTGAACAATACCCCCATAAACTCAATCCTTTCAACGCCTCTCCGCGGGCGGCTAAGAAGTCCCGAAAAAAGAAAAATCGCATCAGGCCGCCAGGGACGTATTATAGAGAGGAAGGGTCAACGGACGCCACTGCGCCGTCGGATCCGCTGCGGCGCGTATACGCCTTCGCCGCCGCCGACGCCGCTGCAGCAGGTCGATAATTAGAGCCGCATAGTGGCAAACCGTGTACCTGTAAAAGCATCCTCCTCGCGCCGCCCGACAGGAAATCCGAGGGCCGCGAAATCGAGCGCTGCGCGCCCAATTCGCGATGCCTGCCAAGACTTCTTTTTCTCGCTCCGGCTCTTTTTGCTCTCGCGGCGAAGTCGATGACTGGAGGCGACTCTCTCTCTCAAGAGAAAGAGAGAGAGAGAGAGAGGATGCGCGGACTTTATTGGCTCGCCGCGGAGGACGTGTCAATTTTTTATCTTTCCCGCGAAATACGTCAGTGGTTGTTGTTTATTGATGGATATTTTCGGATATGATAGCTGGGCTTTTTGTCGCTGATGGGGCTTTATAGGCGTTGATTAGCATCTGCGTCGAAGGTGCTTGAACTATGGGCAGGTTTTAAACCATTTTAGCACGTTTTCAGATTTAAGTGGCAATATTTCGCGTAAATTGTAGAAGTATTTTATTGATTTATTGAGTTGGGACATTAATCTTAACTGCAAAAAGTGCCTTCATGAAAGTTCCACTGTAACAAGTAAAAATTGTTAATTCAAAGACAGACTAAAAATAAGCTTGAATTAAATAAAATAAAAAAAAAAGATGCACTTGTCTAAACTAAAATGTTTGTCATCAATGAGTATATTTATAACAGATTACAATAAGACTACAATGAAAAAATCCTATGACAATAATTCTAATCTCGTTTTAACGACATTTCGCTACTTTCTCGACTATACAGACCCGCGCACAATGCCACCTTTCATCGCGAGCATCCCTCAAGCCACCGAGTCCCTTCGGCGAGCTCGAGCAGCCTCTAAGCTTGCACGCAATAAGCCAAGCCCAAGCAAACAAACCCAGACGACAAGCGAAATCAGCATCGATTCAATTAGGCCGATTTATGCGGCGATCCCCGACGACGAGAGTCCCTCTCTAAAAAGCAAAAAGAGAGCTTCGAGAGAGAAAAGGAAAGAAAGGCTCGTTCGGCACATACACGCGTTCGGCAAGAGACAGACACATGGCCTTACAAAACGTCGCATTAATTCAAGCGATTTGCGCATGAATCGCCGTCGAGAGAGAGAGAGAGAGAGACTCGATATAAATTATGGACGATTCGGCCGGACAATTGTTGCGAGCGCAGAGCACAACGGAGGCGCGCGCGCCCCCTAATGCCTCGGCTGTAAAAAGAGAGGTGTACATAGGGTGCGTAATAGGGCCGATTGTAAGCGCTGCCGGGCCAATTTGACTGGCAGCCCGGCAATTTTCGTAGCGGCAGCCTTTTTCTTTCCGCGCGGCCGCCCCGCCCATCTCCTCCCCGGAAAAAGCCGCCGAACCCCTTCTTCGCCGCCGCCGCCGCCGCGTCTACCTTCACAGTCTATTTCCTCCTTACAAATGCTGTTTCTCTTTTCTTTTTCGAGGGAGAGAGAGAGAGAGGAGGATGGCACACACGTGCTCCTCCGGCATTCCTTTGTCGTGCGCCCGCCCGAGGGAGGAGGGGAGGGAGACGCGAAATCGGAATACGCTTTATCATTTTTTTGGGAGAGGCCGTTTTTGTGCGAGGGATCGGGTTCGGGACGGAGCGCCAGGCCGGAAGAATAGGACGCGGCTAATTTAACGTTTAAGCGGGTTTCGTGTTTACCGAAAACAGGTTAGCGGTTGGTGGAAATTGTAATTTATTGGCGCTACCGAGGATATATTAAAATTCGGATGAAATTATCTAGATTATATTAGGTGTAAATGTAATCATTACACGGTTCTTTATTCTCACAAAATGGTGAATACAACCAAACTACTTTTACAGATCTAACCTACGAGTATTGCCGCTAAACGGGCTTCCCCAAAACACAGCCAAGAACCCTTCCAAAGAGCCCTCAAAGTCCGCTGACATCTCCAAAAACCCGACGTCCCATCAAAAAGCCACTGCACCTCGAAGCCTTTCTCCCCCTCACCCACACGCTCGCCAGCACCGAGAGACCCGGCGCGTCCCCGCGTCGTCGCCCGGGTGCGCATTCCTTTATTCACCTTGCCCGCGGCTCCGAACAACGGCGCGCAGCCGATCGGAGCCGGTTCCCGAAAAAGGGGTTTGTATGTTTTCCCGGCGCGCCGCCCGGCCGTCTGTCGGCGAAAAAAAAAGCGACGCGCGCACGAGCCCAGCCGGCGCGGTGAAAAACTCCGGCCCCTCGAATTTCCGTCGCAGTCGCCGCGGCGCGGCTGCCGTTGTCCGTTCGTTTTTTTTTTCCTTTTTTTTCCGGCGGGGTCGCCGGGGCGAAATTAGCGTCGCGCGCGCGCGCCCCGTTGTTTTGCGCGATTTCCCGTTTCGTCGGCCCCGACGTCGATGACGATTGCCGACGAGTCCGGTTTCGTGGGGTTCGGGAAGCGAAAATTGAAGGGATCGGGGTGAAAGAGACGTTAGGATTCGTTTTCCGCTGCTGGGGATATATACAGTCCGCTTGTTTAAAAAAAAGGACGTTTTTTTGAGGGAAGGCTTGGTAGGGGCCAGGTTTTTTTGTATTTAGGGGAAAAGGCTCGGAATACATTAAAAGGCAGTTTAAATTTTAAACGACATCCACGGCAAAAAATAATGGTGGAGTATTTTCCGGTTTGGCAGAAATTACCGTTATGGACAAAAAACGTAGGACCTTTTTTTATATATAATAATTATTGTAAGGAAAAAGAGTTTTACCGCGAACAAGAAATATTTGTAATAGAAAAATGTTTGATTCCTTCTTACAAATATTTCCTAAATGTGTATTTATCACAGAATTTTCAGAATTTAAATAAAACGTACGTAATTCCACTATACGTATTAGAAACTTGAATTCAAAATCCGTAAATAACCAAAAGCCGTATCAATTCCTGCCCCTATAATCTCATAACGAATGTTAACGACAACGCCGATTAAATAATTAAAATCACCGGTTGCCTCGCACTCTGGCAATTAATCACCTTTCCCCCGGTAGCGAACGAGTTTTCCTAACGCAGGCGGCACTCTAGCCTTGATAATCGAACACTCTCGAGTACTGCATTACTTTCCCGAAAATCCGTAATTCATCGCGGATCTCGGCTACGAATTACAGTCATCCGGCCAGATCAGTGACCTTATAATTCTCATCGGCGCGTATCCTTCGCCGACAAATATAATTTAATACTCGGCCGTTCCCTTTTATAATCCGTCGACGAGAGAGAAAAAAGGCGAGCGGAGAGAAGTCCCCCCTCCCCTCCGCCCGGGGATTAACGGTATATATATACGAGATACTAACGCGCGCCCGGCCTGCAATACTAAAAATTTCAAACTCTAACGCCTCGACGCAAAGCGCGCCGCTCGAGCTGCGCTGTATATCTATGAAAAGGAGATTAAAGCGAGAGAGAGAGAGAGAGAGAGAGAGAGAGAGAGAGAGAGAGAGAGAGAGAGATCCATCGTATAAAGGAGAACTTGTATTATTATTACGAAGCCCGACGACGACGGCGTACTATTCCGATTCCCTTTATTATGTATGAGTGCGGGCCGCGCGTCTGTGTGCGCGGATCGAGGGCGAGGTTTTCACCGGAGATCCAAAGTGAGTAGGGAAAGATCATTTTGCCTCTTTTTCGTTCGCGTCCCACCGTGTCCCCGCGAGGATTATCTTCGTCTCGCTCGTGTTTTCTCCTTCTCGTTTTACGGCTTTTGTAAATAAACTATGAATGTCTTCGTACCAGAATATGGACTAATTATGATAAATGGATTTAAGAGATCGCCGCTCCCGAAGCTTCCCCTGCCTTAATTGCCTTTTATGCAAAAGTATTTGTGTTTTTCAAGTTTATATTTTATATTATGTCAATTATTTATAATATTGTCAATTCTTTTCTGTATACAGAATTGATACCATTTTCCAACTAAATAATGAGAACTGTATTAGAACAAAAATTCATAAATAAATAATAAGTCACAAAATCGACGTAATTACATTGAAAAGTGCCACCCGAACATCAATAGTTTGATCTTTAAATAGAAAAAAAACCACTCAAACACTTCTCAACATTCGCTCCATAAGCAACTCGACTTCTCATTCCTCGGGGCAGCAGCAACGGCAGCAGCAGCAGCAGCAGCAGCTCTGTTTTGACCTCAATCATCGCGCACGTTAAATAAATAAATGCGCCCCTCTCGTACACCACCGAATATAATCAGCCGCGAACTCGCAGAGGGGCTTCGCACACAATGAGCGCAAAAAAGCGTCGGGACTTGAAAGGCCCCGACGACGCGTACCGCGACATCCATCATAGCCGAAGGGGAGAGAGAGAGAGAGAGAGTATAGCGGAGCCGGCCAGTGGGGCCGACTTCCCATTCGAATTTCGTGATCCCCTTCCCCTGCCTCTCGCCGAGAGTTCAGCAAATAAAACGTCAACTAGAGGGCTAATGTTGCGGTGCGCGAGTACAAGCTGCGAGGAACTTTTGATTAGCTTCAATCAGGGATTCGTTATGAAGGTCGCGCGCGCGCTTCAAAGGGCTTTTAACGCCCCGGAGTGAGCGATGTTTTTTGCTGCCCTGCGACGTTATTGATGATTGCTGAAAATGTAAACAGCCGCCTATTATGTGCGGCGAGCTATTTATTCTTTGTGCCTGACGCTGATGGCCGCCTGATGATTGTTAACGCGAGCAGTTTCTTTTACTTATTCTGAAATTTTTTTATTTATTACTATCGTTTGTGTTTGATTAAATCAGCGTTTCCAAAAAAAAAAAAAAAAAAAAAAAAACAGTATTACTGCTGCACCTGTTTTGTATGAAAAGTGCTGTATTTCATATTTCGCCGCAAAAAGTGACGCACACGATAAATCTTCTTGCCTTTTTCCATTTTTTTGATGCCATTTAGGAACCAAAGTTCTTTTATACTCAGTCCCTCGACAGATTTTTACATTCATAACGTAAAATTCCTTAAAGGCCAAAAATCACTTTTTCAAAGCAACCACAATCGGGCCTAACGAAAAACTCGATTTTCCCACCCCAGAACAACGTCGCACAATAAATCCTTCCCTCCGTCCCTGCTACTCTCTCCATCAGGTAAACCCTTCCACCGTCCGAGCGAGAAAACACGTCAAAAGATTAAAATTTTATCCAAAAAATCCGCTCCTCAAAACGCTCGTCGCCCCTCGTTCTGGAGCAAAAAAATAAGTGTGTATAAATCTCCCCGCCTCTGTCTTCGCTCCTGCATTCACGAAGCGAAAAAGGTAACGGATTATAGAAAAAAAAGGAGGGGGGGTCGCCGGCTGTAAAAATTTTTCCAACCCTTCTCTCTCTCTCTCGACCTCCCCTGTTTTTTGCCCTTATCCTCCTCCTTTCTCGAGGACTCGTAGGCCGGGACGACGAGTATCTTTTTTCCGTCCTCCGAATTTTCCGCCGAAAAAACACGCGCACAAAGGAGGCGGCTCCGCGCGCGCAGGAAAAGTCGAGTGCGTCCGCGTCAATCAGCGCCTTTTTTTGTAAGGTCGATTAGCGAGGCAAGCACACTCGAGCGTCTAATCGCTTTCTCCGGAGAAGGACGCGTTTTCGAGAGCGTCTTCGGGATGCGCCTTTGGTGGTCCCCCTTCTTTCCCGTCGTTATTCTTCTCCGCTCGGCCGAAAAATCCGTGTCTCTCTGCTTTCGGAGGCGTCGGCTTTGTGCGAATCTTCGGAGGTTCTCGCTGTTGTAATGACGAGGAGAAGGAGGGATCTGCTCTCTTTAGGGCACGATTGCCATTGTCGGGAAGTGGCTGTGCGTTTAAGAAAGTGACGTAGATCCGAGAGGGAATGAGACGTTGGCGGACGGAAATTCGACCACCCGGGCTTTCTTCGATTCTGCGACAGATGCAGAAAAGTTCTTACGCGGAGTTTTAGGACGGTATTAGTTACAGATTACGTTGATATGCTTGGAAATGGAATTCTTGGACTGTATAAATCGTACGAGCTCAACGTAAGTCTTTATACCTTTGTTTAAAATAGAAAAAAAAAGGTAAACTAAAACTCTGAAGGAAGACGTGAAAATTTTAAAATATTTATCAATTTTTCTGTATATACGCATATTTTCTTTAATCTTCCATATGAAGTAGTTAAACGAATACTATTATTACGGAAAACTTTTATTAGCATATCTTAAATCACTACGTTCAAGTCCTGACATTGCCCCGAAACACAACAATGTATAAAATTCAAAGCGCGCTATTTCTGCCATTACCCCCAAAAAGCGTTTCCCAGCCGAGAACGCCTCTCGGCTCTCGTCGCAATAATCCCAACGGCGAGCTCTGCAAAAGAAAAGCCGTCGTCGTCCTCGGCAGAAAAAGAGAGCTGCCGGGGAGGAGAGAAAAAAGAGTCGCGCGGCGGCGGCGGCGGCGCGCGTCCACTCGACTCGCCCACGCGCTCAGGGCGGGCCGCAGTAAAAAAGAGAAAAGCCAGCTGCGGGCATAATATACCCCCGGGCGAGATAATGCCGGCCCGGGAACGTGGCTCACGTGCGAAATTTTCTTCTCGGGGCAGCGCGGAGGAGAGGAGTCGCCCACGGCGAGCGGCGCGCGCGACGAGAGCGTTTGGGCGGCAGGTTTCGAACGTGTCGGCGCATCGAGTGCCTCCTAAACGCCGACCTTCCCGCGGCCTTTGTCGGCGCGAGGGGGATCAACTCGTTGAGGAATACCAGCGCCTCTGAGAGAGAGAGAGAGAGAGAGAGAGAGGAGCTCTCTGTTTTTATGTCGTTTTAGGCCTGTTGTGGGGGATTGCGGCGAGAGCCGCACGCGGGGAAATGGGAATTTAAAAGTTAGATTATAGAGGAGGAGAGTGGCTTTGTATATAGACAAGATTTGGGATTCGAGAGTAAAAGGTGTAATTATTGATAGCCGAGGGTGGACCGGGTTTTAGTAGATACGATTTTTTAATTTTAACTGCGAGGCTAATCGCCCGGTTTCAATGTGCCAAGTGCTATAATTTAGTCGTTGATGGCTTTCTTATTTAAATTTAATAACAAGATATAAGTGGATTAATAATTCAATAAAACTTGCGCTCCGTACAGTAAAGACCATATTTAGAAAGATTTTCATTTGAATAATATTTAGCAATTTTTTCATCCTCTTAAAATAGAAATTTCTCCGAGTGCATTGTGCAAGAGAGAATAAAAATGTTATACTCGCGTTTACCGCATAAAAAATCAAATTTAACACAAAAGCCCGCCCGACAAAGCAAACAACAGATTTCCCTCGCATATAACCTTCCACATTCGTAAAAACTGACCTCAGCCGGCAGCGGGAAAAAATTTCGCAACACTTTTAGTAAACTCCCCGCGAAACATAACTCCTCTTTCACTCTCCCTTTCCTCTCGAGCAGCAGCAGAAGCAGAAGCAGCGGCCGCGACGGCGGCATTCCTGGCAGAGGCCGCTTCGACAATGTATAAAACCGCGCGCGCGCAATCTGCCGTCCGATTTCTTCCCTTTCTCCGTTCGCAGCGCGACATAAAGAACGATTTCGTGGGCGGCGGCGACTCGGGCCCGATTTGCATAATCGGCGGGTCAGATGGCCGGCATGAATCGGGCGCGGATTTTTCTGGCATGGAGAATCGCCTCGCCCGGCACGCAAACACGCACGCGACGGTAGCGCTTATAAATCGCGCGCGCTCTCTCTCTCTCTCTCTCTCTCTCTCTCTCCAGATTACCTTCTCTTTTTCGGCGGAGAGGTGTAGCCATTGTGCGGAGGAAAAGGCGCCGCTGGATGTATTCGGGAATTTAGCGGAATTACGAGCTGACGAATGTGTGTCGAATTGGTTTTATATAGCGGGCGCCTTTTTTCGCCTCGGAATCGGATGGAAATAGTTTCGTAGTGACGATTTTTCGAGGAAAAAATTTAATGAGATAAAGATTGGCGTGAGATCGAATTTCGTGTAATTCCGTATTGCGTTTCATTTAATTTATACGATGGCGAGTTTTTGCGAGGAATCAGCATTCTTTACGTGCCTCGCTAAAAGGATGTTTTGTAACAGTAATACGTTCGTGTTATTTAAATAACGATATATCTGCCGATATTAAATTACATTTTATTCTACAATTTTATATAATAAACAAAGACTATAATAATACTAAAGCATATGCATTTTTTTTAATTTATACTTCGTTTCAATTTCAAATACCTTAATTTTTTGAATTTAAAATTTTAAGTGAATATTAGATTCATATATTCAATTGACAGTTTCGAAGCTCGTTACGACACCTCGTATTTTCATCGCCTCGGAAATTAACAATTCAATGAGCCCCCATTCCTCAATTTTTCACCGGCAAATTATCAGTATTCTCGGGGCACTGTTCCATTACACCCGCGGCAGCCTCCCGCAATTAATCTCCCGAACAAAAACAACTCGTCCAGCCGCAAAAAGTCGCGCGGCAATGCAAATCCAGCGAGACCTTCAAAATTCCACTCGCGCATTAGCAGCTCTCTCTCTCTCCCCCGGACGCCAAAAAGCGAAGAAAACGAGGCGCCCCCCGCGCCTTACCGGTCATCTCCCCACCCTGAAAAAAGGAAGGCTCGACACAGGTTTTCTCGCATGGAAATTCGGTAAGCCGATATATCGGCTGCGATCGTTTAACCGATGAAGATAAAGCGTCCGTCTCATAAATAAACGGCTCATTAATGATCCGCAAAACTGCGGCGGGACAGGAGAAAAAAACGCGGCGCGCGGCGTCAAATTACCAATTCGACGCCCCGTGGAAGCACGTGTCCGTTTTTCCTCTCCAGCTGCGACGTGGAAAAGATCGCCGATAGGCCGCGTGTGTATGCGTGTACGCGTATACCTGCGCATGCGCCGAGACCCCGAGGCGTGAGAAACGAGGCGCGAGTCCATATCGCCGTGGAATATGGAAGCCAAGTGTGAAAGACGGAGGAGGGAGATGACGCCGATACACAAGCCCGAGGAATTTTCGGCCGGCGCTTCGTTCGATGGGTATATTGCTTTGACTAATTCTGGAAATTGGAGGCTAAGTGGTCTTATTGCGGGAGGCCGGCTCGCGGGCTCGGACGTATAAGATTGAGTTTAAAGTGCTTCTTTCAATTTCAGTTGACTCTTTAAAAGTACTTTATTATGCGTCGCTTTTATTATTTTTATTTGTTTCATCTATATATCTTCAGCCCGGATTTGTTTTAACGATGAAAAGAAATATTTAAGCTGTAAAAAGCGAATTTAAATGAAATGGACGTTTCTAAATTATTGCGTCGGAATAAAGTCACATTTGAGGATTCATTTTTCAACTTTCGCAGATATCATCAGCTGGCGCGGTGATGATTTAGAAAGCTCCTCCGCAATTAATTTCGATAGAATTAACCACGCAATTTTCGACGAATACTTTTAGATTCACCAGATACGATAAGCCACACACTTAGCATAATTTCGGTACTTTGTGGAAACACGATCCCCGGCGAAATCTATCCGCACACTAAAACTTTACGATTACGACTATATTCCCCGTCCTCTTCTAAACATTAACAAACACCTGACGAATCTGAGAAAAAAAGAATGAGGACCCCGCTCCGACAAAACCTCCCGATCAATTTCCCTCCTCGAAAAATTAAAAATAGCCTCACAACTCTCGCAGTCGAGTGTCTCCTCCGCGCGGCGCAGAATCCAGCAGTAGAGAGAGCCAGTCTATTAAATCCCTCCCATCAGGCAGGAAAGAATCCCCAACGGCAACAAAACGTTCGGAGCCGATAATTCTCTCTCTCTCTCTCTCTCTTTCTCTCTCCGTCCTCAGTAACCTTACCAGTTTTTCGTTACCGGACACTTTGTGCAGCAGCCTCTCCTCTATCTGGTGGTCCGTATCTGCGGCGAACGCGCCGTTGGTGGGCCCCTCTCTCTCTCCTCGGCGCGCCGTCCGTTTTCGAGGATCGGCCCGTTTTTCTCGAGCCGCGCAACACGCGCGCCCCGGGGAGGGGGTCTTCCCCGTGACTCGGCTCTTCTCGCGCCGCGGGCCCTCGTTCCCCCGGGGGTGGAACGCTCGTGCGTGCGTGCGCTTGACGGGCTTTCAAAATATTGGGCACCGGGCTTTTCTTCGGGACGCCGCGGCCGCCCCCGCGAGGAGAGAGAGGCTTTTCGGAAGCGGATTTCGGTCCCTCGAGTGGATCTGCCGTGGCTGGGCGCTGGTTTCCTGGCTCTGCGCGAGCGGATTTCGAGAGCGATACGGGAACAGTGCTACTGGGATATCGATGCTTGTTTGTTCAGATATATTTAGACTCCGATCGCGTAGCTTGAATGGCACTTGATAATGTATTGCCCATATTTGCTTTTGCGCGGGAGATTTTACTTTAATTTACTGTTATGAATAAGAAGAACCGTGTGCATATTTAAAGGTTTGGAAAATTCACTTCGAAACTGCAGAATAAATACTTGGTAAAAAGTTTTATTGTAGAAAAATAATGCTAACTTTCCTATCGGAAGAAAAATAAAAAACGTCAATTTGTATTAAAAAGACCGCTGAGAGTACTTTCTAATTTTTTCAATTTACCTTGATTAACATCCTGCGCGATAAAACAAAATTTAGCAGTTAAATTTTCTTGCGCACAAAGGAAACCAAAACATCTCCCGTCGTCCCCGTTCATGCAAGGCAAAGTACAGCAAACCCCGGGAAAAACAAAGCTAAACAGCGTCTCCCAAAGTACAAAACCACCGGACCAACAAGCCACTAAAATTTCACAAAACCCGCATTATTCAAAGCCAATCGTTTGCCTGTCCTCCGCTCTGGCCTCCCTCCAACGAGAGAGAAAAAAAAGAAGAAGAAAGAAGAACCCTTGCAGCAGCCGGCTCCGCGATCCACGAGAGCAATTTCCTCTCCGACCTTGACTGCGCGGCAAAAATGGGCCCTCGAGATCGGAGCCGGCTGCACTCGGCCGGATTTTATTGTTTTCCCTTCGGAGAAGCGCGCGCCGCCGCCGCCGCCGCCGCCGCCGCAAAAATCGAAAATATCGCCGCCCCGCCGGGAGCCCGAGAGCCTCTCGAAAATTGATTTCACCGCTGTTTTTACGCTCTTGAGCGATTTCAGCGCCTGAACTCTCCGGCCTGGAGAGGATTGACTTGTATTATGGCTGCCTTTTCGGCTGCCGGCTTTTCACGGATTGCCGAACGGCTGTTTTCTAAGGTGTTTAAATCTGGCCACTTGGTGTTTACGGAGATTATTACTTTATTGTCGTATTGAATTTTGATCAAAAAAGCACTTTTTTTTACTCTTTTTCGAAAATGGTTTCATCTTTAACTCGTAGAGGCGCACTAATCTGTAAATATATCGCTCTGCATATAAAATGTAAAAGTCTTATTCCCGGTCCTCCGAAATAAATTGACGCACGTCAAAGCATGAAATCTGTCCCGATGAAGCTGAAAAGGGACATATCACTTTGGCGATATTTCAGCCCGAGTACTCTGAAAAATTAACGGCTGCTCCTTCTGTTTTAGCAGCCATCGACGAGTTCGCTGACGCGAATCGAAGCGATTCGCTTCCGTTCCGGAGAGGAGATCGTGTCATTATTTCAAGATCGCAGAGCCGCCCGATCGATTTTCAGGCGTGACCCGAGGATAAAAGGCCGCCTTTGTCCTCAGAGCTGCCAAATCTCTTTGTTTATATCGAGTTTTCGAGTAAATTCAAACCCCGGCAGATGTAGATTCCAAGATGAACTACGCCGAACGAATTCCAGAGTCTAAGAACGCTTAATTAACGCTGGCATTAAAAGTCGAAAATACCTTCTCAGGAAGGACGTACAATACCGCCTCGGTACGGAAATTCCAAGATAAAATATTTCAATCGAAATCCCTTCAGCGGAACTTCAAATGAAATCTAATTAGCCGATTCCGAAAGCTCCGCGACGTAACGAGCGCGCTCGCGCATTTCGCGGATAGGTATATACCTCGCCGGAAGTCGATATCAGCTTCGGCGAAAAGTCGTCGTCGTCGTCGCCGTCGCCTGGGAATATTCTGTACGAATCGAATACAAATATACGAGAGCCGAGTCGGCCATTATTTATGCCGGCTTCGGAGCGCGCGGCGGCTTATGACATTAGAATCCATAATGAGCCGGCCGAAATTTATAAAGTGGCGCTATCGGCTTTTTATACATTTCTCGATTTCCGACGCGAGCCCGCTCGAATGCTAATTTTATTACCGAGAGTCAATATATGCATTCGCGAAAGGAAGCGCCTCGTTTCGGCGCTACGCCTTTAATTGATATTAATTCCGAGCTGGCGGATGTCGGTGCGGCTGTTTTTGACGGCAGTAAGGATTTAATTAGCGCGACAAGATGTGCGTCATGTGTATTATACACATCGACAAAAGCAGATCGCTCGGTTTTAATTATAAGAGTGTTATTTTAAGTATTGTGGAGAATATTTTTAGTTGCTTGCGAGGCGGGACCTTACAATTTATATATACATGCAAGAATTAAGAATCTACTTGTACACGCATTGCTGGCGCAAACATACTTCAGTAATTTTTTATTATACCTCAATAATTAATAAATGCCTATTCACGCGGATAAAAAAATACCAGGTAGCACTGAAGATATTAGTTATTCAAAAATAATATCTTACCATCATTTATATCTGTTTACTCACTAGCTACCTTAG
>JAWWEM010052834.1:0-38696 GCA_035582935.1 Ormyrus thymus
AGCACTGCCGCACTGCTCACTAACAAGTGCTTAGCCAGAAATTAGAAAATACAAATCTAATGATTAGCTTAAAAAAAATTAGGTAGTGCTTAATATTTTAACCAGCGGGACTGCTTTATTTTCTACCAGGGATCCTTTAATTAATATGGCCAGCTTTCCGGTCAAAATATATTAATAACGTAAAGACCCCAAGCTGGAAAGTAGGGATTTTCGTTCAAATAAAATAAAGCCCCCCCAAGTCACGACTCAGCACGATGACCCGACAAGTATTTTCGGGAAGGTCTCGGTACTTTAATTGCCTAGTCGAGAGTGATTCTGCTCTCCCGCGGCGTTCTGGACCTCTGTCGTTCCGTTCGTCATCGCCAGAAATTATCGTCAGTTATTCGACGAAGCCGAGGCCCAAACAATTGAGCGGTTTTTCTTCGGAGGAGATTCGCACAATGCAGGCCTTGTACAAGGCAATAAACGTAGCTAGTCGTTGTCGGATGCATAACCATGTGTTGTCCAGACTTGCAGGGTAAACCGTAAATTCAAGTAATTCTGCTCATTCGAACCGCCCAGTTTTGTTTATTCTTTACAATTGGCCGGGTTGGTCACATATTGAAGCCGTTTAGACATCGTTGTGTTATAAAAATCAGTAAAATCTTGTGGAAAACAGTAAAAAGGAAAGTTTTGGTGATCTTTTTAAAAAATGTGGAAAATTTTTTATAAAAATAAAAAAAACGGTTCGTATCGAAACATTAAGATTCTCAATATTAAACTTCTGCAGTTATTATTATTGAAGTTTACAGAAATATATATATCATGAATAGAAGCAAATATCGATAAGGTAATCTTTCAAACTAAGTGGATAACCATCACATGACCTCACTTCCTTTTTGCTTTATCTACTAGATTTAAAAGCAATATTTGAAAATTTTTATACAACTTTTTATTATCATAAAATTGGAATTTTCAACTTTTAAAATCTAATTTTGATTAACCCTTTCATGCATACATTTTTCTTAAAAAACCGCATTTTTTTGCAATTTGTTTATTTATAACTATTTAACAACAAATAAAATATCAAATTTTGTTAATTAGCATTGTAGAGAAACTTCCTAAGCTAACAAAAGAATCTATAATCATTTATATAGACCTATAAATAAAATTTTTATAAATAAAAATCTTAGACGAAATAGGTGGTCAATATATTGACCACCATGACGCAAAGGGTTAAACTATTTAATTTATTCTATCTTTTCGAAAATTCGATCTTGTGCCTACATTTGATACATATCTTTAGCTTTCATTTGAGCATATAATATATTTTTGTGCTTAAATTTTTGAATGTCACAAGTACTGCTCCAATCTCAATTTCTGAAAAATAAATATTTTATTACAGTTTACTACTCAATCGTAACCAAAGAAGTATTTAAGCTGCGAAACTTTAATCAAAAAATTTGATTCAATCGCCTCGTCACTCTTAATATTGAAAGCACTTCGTACAAAAAGTGACGAAATACCAATACAGACCAGCGTGCCGAAAAGAAACGGTCGTCAAGGCCAAAAACTCGCGCGACGCGCAACAATGGCACAAAGCACTCGATTCGCCATAAATTTCATTCGCATTTCTATACTCGGGCGCGCGCTCGAAGACGTCCCTCGTTCCGAATCGGCTGGTGCGTGCCTAAACGCCAATTTCGTAGCCAATCGATCGATAGCGGTGCACTCAGCCGTTTCCCGAGGCGCTCCCCCTCGCCGTTCTCATGGATTCCCTTGTCCCTCGGCGCGACGTCTTCGGCTTTCCCGCGGAGAGGCTCCTCCGAAGGCTTCCCTAACGGTTTCGGCGGCTTTTTTTTCTAGCGCGAAGGCGCGCTTTTGTCGATTCCTTTACTATTTCGCGCAGAGTGAGATGGGTGGCGCGTAACTGATTTCGACAGCAGTTTCGAAAGTAGTGCAAGTGGAGGGCTTTTCGAATACATATTATTGCTTTTAAAATGTACTGTTTAAAATGCGCATCTTATGTTAATTAAAACATATTCAATTTTCAACTACAAATGGCGGCGAAAACGCCGACATGCGAATTTTAAAAAGTGATTTCAAGTTAGATAAGAAGATTTGACAAGCTCAAGATATATTCCTGTAAGATGCAAAAACCGCGATAAAATCGGGCCGGCATTGCATTGCCGAACACGACTCTAAATTAAGCTAGACGTTAATGCTTTATTACCAAAGTAAGGCAATATTCATAAAAGCAAACACTAAACCCCTAAAAACATAATTAATACTTAAATTCACGCACGCTTATGAATATTTACAATTGCGAGTACCTCTAATCTACAATTCTAATGCCTCCTTCCGAGTTCGCTTACGTGCCGTTCTTTAAATTATTCAACGTCTTTTTACCCTTTTACACTCGCCTAGGAAGCGCACCTAGACAGCGCGGCTCAATGCAAACCTCTCGAGAAAAAAAAAAGCAGGCCCGCTACGTAGGAGGCCGGGCGCAGTTGCCGCCGCGAGTCGGGGCCCGAGCGTCAAGCGATTCCTTCTTTTTCCTTTTGAAAAAAAATCAATAAATCACCCGCGAGGCCCGTTCGCGTCGGTCGGTAAGTGCGAGCTTAGGAGGGCCCTTACTTGCCCGCGCAGCAGCTGCTCGATCTGCCTTGCGCGCGCACGCGGCGGCGCGACGGCGACACTTCCTCCCGCATCTGTCGCTCGAATTGCCTTGCCTCGTTCTTGCTGGGATACCGAGAAGCATTGTCGTCGCCGGTGCTTCGGAGGTAATGATTGGCTAAGTTGGCGGCGGAGCGAATTTTTGACGAGTCGCGAGTCACTTTTCAGACGTTTGCGAAGCGTTGCTCAGCTGGGCAAGTATCGGAAAGGCAGAACTTACTTTCAAACGGTAGCGTGGGAATTCTGTTTTTGTGCAAGAATTCTTAATTATGTCAATGGAATTCTAAGCTTTTTTTATTGTGAAAAAAAAAAAGAATTGTTTAGTAACACTGCCGACAAAAATTGTTTATCAAAATTTCTATTGGGATAATCAGTTACTTGGTTAAAACCTTGTTATTATTTTAAATTTTTATAATAGTAATTATAACTTTACTGTTTATAAGATTATAGGAAAATTTGGTTGAAATAACTAACTCTTTTTCCACGAAGCTAATGGTCTTTTTTATTTAAAAAAATAACAGAAAAAAATTCCGCGTTTTAGTCAACAAGAATTACCACAACGTTTATATTTATTGTTTAATAAAATCTGCCCTTTGAATAAAGAGTGTTCTGCGATTTTTCATTGATTCTACAGAGAATAGACCAAAGCTTCGAAACTTCTCGTTAATCTTTATTAACGAATAACGAATGTAAACCATAACCGTATCTTACGAATCTAGCCGCATAATTGGCCACGCTCGTAAATCAAAATGATTTTTCTTACGCGGTTCGCGGAAGCAATACAACATGTTCCGGCGTGCAATAATAGCAGCCCCACAATATGCCCTCCAACCGCCTCTCTCTCTCCTCCCAAGATTATCAAAAATAATCATAACCTCGCCTTTCACCGACTGTTTACCCAAAACAGTCGGCGCGCACACCTCTGCCCTCGCAATAAATTTCTCCCGGGCCTCCGGAGCGCATCTAAGCAATAAAGAAGCTCGGGCGGGAGGACGGCGGCTCGCGCAGAAATTTATTGCGCGCGCGCAGCGCGTTTTGGGAGAAATTTTTCAGCCTAAGCCGGCCGCGCGCGTATAGACTGACGGCCTAATGAACAGTTGGCTCCTTATGCCGGCCCGCGGACGCGTGCGTTTATAGTAGTAGGCGCCTCGTTATATCGCAGCAGCTGGCTTCGCCCCGCGTCTCTCTCCCCCCCCCCCTAATCCCTTTTTCGCTCTCTATCTTTATCTAGCCATCTTTCTCGCCCTCCGCGGCGCACGACGCCTCGCCTCTGGGAGCGCTCTTCTATGAAATAGACGAGGGTCGCGAATTTCCCCCGCATTTTGTCGGAAGCTGTACGGCACGCCCGTGGGGAAGACGCTGCGCGAAACGCGAGCACAATGCCGAGTGATCAATCGGCCTTCCCTTCGATTCGGGGCTTCGGGGGCTGGGCGGGCTTACAGGAGTTCGTGACGATACACCGACAGTCGAATCCAAGTAGACTTTGTACGCTCTCGCTCGAGCGTGCAGGCGTAAAGGTGAGAGGCTAAAGGTTTAGTAAAATCGTAAATTATCAAGCTGCAATAAAGTTTAGAGTATTGTACACATCAACGCTGCTTGGCCGTGGATTCTCTTCAGCATTACCGTGTAATACGTAACGCGTTAATGCCATGTAACAGCAGCTAGGCAAAACACGATTTCACGGTCGCCGAACAAAAAGCCTGGCCGGCGTCGAGAGCCCCCTCTTAAAACTATCGTTCCAGCCGTCAAAGCCGCGCCGTAAGCTCCGGCTCGAGTGCAGCCAGAAACTCGCGGAAAACGAGCGACCCGCACCTCCCCTGGATAAAAAAAAAAGGAGCCCCCACCTCGGCGGGCGAAAGGAAAAAAAGGCATGTAAGCCGCCAAATCTCACCCCGACAAAGCGAAAGCGCGTCGTCGCTTCTTTTTTTTTCCTCCGTCGCTCGGGACAGCTGCGCGAGCGTTAGGATTGTATATCTGTTATACTTGCGAGGCTTCGGTATACACCCGGAGAGAGAGAGAGAGAGAGAGAGAGAGAGAGAGAGATTCGCAGGAGGCTTCTCTATTATTGAAGGCGCGCGGTGAAATCAGAGGAAAAAAAGCCGCGCTTGGCCCACAAAAGGACGGAGGATCCGGGCGCGCGATGCGAGAGAGAGAGAGAGAGAGAGCCGAGGGGGGCTGTAACCTCTCCCCCTTCCTCTCCCGTGAGCCTCGCCAAGCTACAAGGATACGCGCCCCGAGGCTTTTTGCTCGAAGCTCCGGGATCGAGTGTAGGAAGTATCGAGTTTTTAATGCGGAACTCGGGGCGGCTCCCATTCCTTCGGCGAGGCGAGGAGACGTACCCCGGGAGAATTTCACCGGGGGCCCGAGCTTGCGCTCGTCTCCTAAGAGTGGCGCGGACTCGTGTTCCGAGAATCGGGGAGACACGCCGGGATCGGCTCTGGGGTGTAAGTGCTTTATCGCATAAAAAGGAGTTCGGGCAAGGATTTTCGACGACGATCCGCGTGTAAATTGTGCATTTGCGGCGAACGTTTTTTGCTTCCCTTTTTCGCCGGATTGAAGAAACGCCGATGACGATTTGCGTTGAAAATTCTGCTTACGGGTCATTGCAACGGGATTAATGAATTAGTGGCGATTTAATAGCTGCTAACCAAATTGTCCATACGAGATTTAGGGATTCTTTTTGCCATTTATTTATTTTCACTTTTGTCGAACAATCGTTTTTCTTCTGCTGCCTTCGTTTACGACCTTTGGCGAGACCCGTCAAAAAGTACGAACGAAGACAGGCTTTCTTTTTGTAATAAATAATGCTGTTTTAGATTTTTATAATTGCTGATTTTAAGCGCGCAAAATATTAAGGTTCTTATAATACGAGGATCATAAGAGAATCACTTTTTATTGCAACGCAAAATATTTTCGTACCCTCGAATTCCGCGCCTAAGCTCGCCTGAGCATCTCCAGCGAAAACCCACACTTGTAAATTAATTCGCAAATGTCTATCCCGAAAACACAATGTTCACGCGCGCTCTGTAATTTCCAGCTTAAATTGCATTCTAATCCCTAAAGAGTAAAATATCCCGGCAAAAAGTTTCGAGGCCGAGACGTAAAAAAAAGGTACATCCTCTAAATCAAAAGTATCTTTCGAAGGACGACGGCATTCTTCTGTTTCGCTTCTATGCACACATAACCGCGCGTTCAAGGATGCTATTTGCCCTAAACTCGCTCTCTTTTTCTTTTCGCTTTTTCTATCTGCCTCTTTACTCCCACTCCTCTTTACTTTTTACCCTTCTCTTTGTACCGGCAGCCGCTTCACCTTCCCCCAGGAAGAGAGAAAAAAAAATAAAGCGCTCACTGGGACATTTACATTCGACCGATTCGCGTATATATATATATATATATATATATATATATGTATAAAGGCGGCAAAAATTCAGCTCGCTCGTTTGTAGATGAGCTAAAATAATAAATCAGGCCTTCTCGATTCTAAGCCGGAGCGAAATGAATGGCTACCATTACGAGGGCACGACAACTTTTAGAAAATACACAAGGAATCGACCGAAGACGAGCAACATTTACAACATCAAGTACGCTGAATTTCATTCAGCCGAGGAATCTGCGACGAAGCAGTAAACATTTTTATCATTCGCAGAAGCGCCGAGCCGTATAAAATAATTCGCAGCGGCAGGCGGAAATCCATTCGCAGCGATCGACCCGATGAGTTATGGCGCATTCGTCCAATTTTATTAGACTTTCATTGCCAGAAGCAGCGTGTGCACGTGACGCCGCTGCGCGCACTCGTCCCTTCTTCGCCAAACGAGCCTAGCGCGCTCTTGTTCTCGTTGCACTTTGTTTCGCGAAATAGCCGTTTCCGGTATTATTGGACGTGAGACGCGCGTGCTTTTCAGAGAACGTTAATTAGCACGATTGCGACGCTTCGAGGGCTCTGAAAGTATTAGTCTGCGGACAGGCAAGCTTTGATGCGATCGAAGTGCGTTTGGAAAATAAAGCGAATAATGACTGAATAATTGAGTATTCGTTTGTTTTGTTCTAAATAATTGTTTGACTTACTTTATAGTTCAATCTTAATTAACAAAAGTGTCAAATGCAAGTGTCAAATTCTTTTCCACGCCATTCTTTTAAATACAAGTTTGCTTTGCTATCTAAATCAAGGTAGAGTTCTATAATTCATACTAACCGTCAGTGTATGCTTAGGAGAAACTAAGCAGTAGATGGCGCCTCACAGCAGCCTCTAATCCGCTAATACCAACTCACTCTGGGCATTGGATTTATTTATCCAACTTATTTATTCATTTTTTCTTTTATATTTAAGCATCCAATTTCTTTATCAAAGATGTAGGATCTTTTTTAATTAAATTAAAGTTAATATAATTTTATTTTATTTTAATTATTGCATAATTAACATTTTTTATTTTACATCCTAACGTGTAATTGTAATTATAAAATTATGCAGTTTTAATAATATGCAATTGTTTGTCATGACTAATGAGATAAATATTATTACAGAAACAAAGCGAACTCTGCACTGAAATTTGTAATAAATCGAAATGTTATTTCTTATTTTATTCAACTTAACATTAAATATAAAGATTAATATCGAAAGTAATGCAAAAACAATTAACAAAGACTCTTAAGAATCAGATAGGCGCGCCCGTAAACACGAATCAAAATTTTTCAATAAACATCATTTTAATATGTTTTAAAATTTTACCCCTGCTCTTACATTTTACGCCCTCCGCACTTCGCGCCAAAACCTCCGGGCGACCGAGCAAAGCCGAAACCATCACGGCCCAATTTTCCGCAGCCCAAGATCCCCGCTCGCCGATCGGCGCGCCGGCGCTCCGCTCTCCTCGCGGCCGGCCGAACCGTGAGAAAGCGAGCGATCGAATTTGCTTACGCCGGCAGGAAAAAGACAAGCCCGCCCGACAATGGGCCAAGCTGGCGTCGGAGGAAAGGGCCTCGCGCGCGCGCGTTTATCTCCCGATCTCGCGCGCGAGGGCAAGGCGCCATTCTTACGCGGCGGCGCGACCTGCAGCGCGCCGCGGTGCTTGCGCGCCCGTCTGCACGCGGGCACGCAGCTTGCACGCCGAGTGCCGCCGCCCCGCGAGGGGCAGGTTCTGCTTCTGTCGAGCGCCGCGCGCTAAGCCTTCCCGTAAAAATGGCGGCTCGTGCGAATTCCCGGCGCGGATCCGCGAGCCGAGTGGGTGCAGGAGTGGCGAGTTCGATTTTGCCGCCGGTTTACGGTGGCTGGGGATACGCGGATTTCGATTGATGGGCTATTGGCTGTGAATTTTTTTAGTAAATTACGTCGGGGCTGGCAGGAGAAGCTTTGGTTTTTAAATTTTAGGAAATCTTTTTAACGTCTTTCGGTAAGATTATGTATAGCCGATTAATTAAAAGCTGTTGCGAAAGAGTTTACTCATTAATTTAGCGTGAGAATTTGAGTAAATTGAAGATTTTTCTATTTTACTTAATTTTGTTTTATTTTTCATTTAGTTTGCAATTGCACGTATGAAAATAAATTATATTCCATCTGCAAGCCAAGATAAGCAAACGCGTCTTAATTCGAACTTGAAAAGCCGCCCTTGACGATCCTACTGCATCATCACGAGTCTTGCAGTTAATTAATATCACTTTTTAAATCTATATGTTGAAGTGATCAAAAAAAAGGACCTACCCCATACTTTTGTCTACATAAAACTAATTTTACTTCTCAGTAACGACAGTTTACCAATCCTCTGCAAAATTCCGTACATTACAAAAACATCACGACAAAACCACGTCGCCCGCCGGCGAATTAAATCTCCCGAATTCTCCGCGGGCAGATGAAAAAAAAAAAGGAAAAAGCTTTCGTCCCGCCGTGCATTTTCCACGCGCTCCCCGCTCGATCCGATCGCCGATTGGCCGAGCCTCGCGATGCGCGACTTCCCCTCTTCCCTCTCCGCGGGCCGCTTCGCGCCGATGCACTTTCCCCTCCGTGCAGTTTTTCGCGCGGCGCGTGGCGGCGGCGGCGGCGCCCCACTCCGGCGCGCCCTTCCCGCGAATTGCACCGGAGCAGTCGCGATTGGCGGACGGGGAAAGAATTGCGAGCGCGACCACCTCCCGCCCAGGCCCCCGGGTGGGAGGCAATGCACTTTGCTCGGGGCAGCGGCCGCCGCGGTGCATCCGACATTTGTACGCCGCTCGGGCGCTTTTGCGAGGCTGCGCGGCTCGGGAAAGCACGAGGACAAGCGGGGCTTCGGCCCGACCGACGCTGCGGATTTCGGCGCGTGAGTTGGATTCGTCGGCGGGTTGAGTTGTCGTCGCTCGCGGGAAGTGGCGGGAAATAAGCGGTGGGCGAGGCGAGGAAGCTCGACGGGTGGACGGCGGTTGAATTGATGCAGCTTCTTTTGGATAAATAATGCACGCGCTCGATTTCTTTTTTCACGGAGTAACCCACGCTTTATTTTTTAAGGAAGTTTACTTACCCTGGTAGAAAATTAACCTGCTTGGCTGGTCAACGTGTATTTGAAATGGAGCCTTTTTTAGCTAAATTTGATGCCTAAATTCAATAAAAACAATTGGGAAATCATTTTAAAAGATAACGTATCATTGCACTGAAATATTTTTGAACAAACATATTTAATTATTTGATAATGACAAAAAATAATAGCAATTTGTCGTTTTCAATTACAAAACAAACTAATAATTGGCTAACAACTGCTTAACGTTTCTACCAGGGTAGTGAAGCAATAATTTCAGTTGTTTTATGCAAAAATTGTGGGCATTTGAAAGGTCGTTTATGTAGATTTTAAATTTAAATTATTGTAGATTTTAAATAAAAATTTAATCAAGCAAATTTCTTTTAAATGAACGCTACTTTGTATTATAATAGTTTCTATTACACGCAATCAAGATTTTTTATTTTTTTTTATAAAACGTTTATATTCCTTGCTAGAAGCGTAACGATAATATCGCTGAAAACCTTGTAAATTTTGAAAATTTAACGACAATACAGCAATATTATCGTAAATTTCTGTAAGGGTTATAAACAAATTGATTACGCATATAGACCCATCTGTAACGTTTAATGTCAGCGGCATAAATGTATTACTTAATTATTTGAGGAATTGTTACGAGCGTGTCTCTTCACTTTGCTATGTCAGTTACTTCCGCCTTTCCCTATAAAGAAAATCGAATTTCACAAATTAAAGTGAAAGTATGAAGAAAAAAGTCTACGATTACAGTATGTTTTTCAAAAAGCTCAACAAAAATATACACTTAAATAATAGGAAAACGTAATAAAAAATCTACTTGAATGCATGATACTAAAAGTGTCAAATACTTTCTTATCAACTTCCTTATGTATTGTTCTTCATATTACGAATTATAACTTCATTTCCAGCTTTGATGTCTCTATCAACATCTTAATATTTGTATCTTACTTTTTAAGAATAAGAATAATTAATAATTTGATTCATTATTGCAAAAATACAAACATTGTACCCTTTATTCCTTTTAATCGAAACACTTAATTTTTTTTTCATAATTTAGAGTTAATTAAAAAGGCTTTTCTAATGTGTGGTATCCATTCATATTCATTTTTCTATGTGAATATTATTTATATTATTATTATAGGGTTATTTCGTAAAATTATCCAAGTTTATAAATTACTTACTAAACTCGGCTAATTATTGTTATTACAAACTTGGTTCTTTTTTTGTATAAACATCGCATATTAAAATCTACCATTTGTTAAGATTTTAATTATGTTACATTTACGCCAATTAACTAAAAAATGTCAATTATTATAGATTTATTTTTATCCCGGCAAACCTGTCACTAAATTTAACGTTTTTACCAAACTTTCGCCAACAACCTTCCCGAGCGTTGCCCAAACTTGGGCTTTATTTGGAAACAACTTCTTGCAAATTTAACAAAATTTTACGTTTACTTTGGCAAGTTTATTTAGCGAAACTTTTGTGAAGCGTAAAAGAATTCGATAAACGTTCTCTTTAGTTTGAAAAAAATCTTTGTCATTTTTAAAAAAAAATTTTTAAAAATTTCGACCATGACATTGTATTATAATACCAATTGTAACACTAAAATAAGGTTTGGATTAAACCAGTACGCATCTTTAACATATAAATTATACGAATCTAAAGAGTACGCGAATGTGCAAATATGAAGTAGGAAGTATACAATATCATGGATCAAATTACTAAAAAGTCCATTTTAGCCTTGAAAATAAGCAAATCTCAAAATTCTTTAATATCTCAAAATCCTGACGTGATGTGACGTAATTTCGAGGTCGGATTCGGATTCAGCAGCTCGAAATATGCATGGGAATATTATATTTTGGTCTCGAATTCAGACCGCAAGAAATTGAATAATTTATATATACTTATTAAAAATACATTCAATCGTAATAAAATTAATACCATTTTACCTTATTGATTTCGATTTTTAATCGAAGCATTTTTTGAAAATTATATTTGACGCAAAATTTTGAAATCGCAATTATAGACTCTTTTTTGGTCGATTTGGGTAGTTTATTATAAGAAAACCGGTTTATTTTGAAATAAAAATATGATGGAATAGGAATAGAATAAGAACAGAACAGAAATAATTGATTCTTATCCGAGTACTAATAAGATAATGATTTAAAAATGAAAATTATAAGACACATTCTTCCAAAAAATATTAACTAATAAACGTACAAGCAACCGCTAATAACCATACTCTAGAACAACGAACAACCAACAATTCGCACCATAAAAGCAACGAAAGCCAGCAGCATGCAGCGAACGTATAACATAAAACCGTCCGAGCTCCAGCCGCGCGCACAGCGCTCCGCTCCTCGGGCCGAAGACGCGGAAAATGAACGGCCCCCCTTCCTCCCCCCAGCGTTCTCTTCGATCCGGGGGGATAACGCTCGCTCGTTCCTCCTGTCTCCTTAAATATACCTTCCCGCGCCGAGGGGCGAATCGTCCCGGGGCTTTCTCCCCGGCACCCCAGTTTTCCACCCCCGAGAGGCACAGTGCCCTTGTGTGCCCGCGCGCGCGCGCCCATCGATCCGTGCGGGCGCAGGCTTGCAGGCGCGGAGGCTCCGGCCGATGATAGTGTGCGCACGGCGCTCCTGCGATCGCACGCTTTCGCTGGGCTGGGCCCCTTGGATGAAGTGGCTTTCGGGGATTATCGACAGTTTCAGCTGCTGATTTCGGCGCGAGCGCGAGGACGCTTCCGGGTCTTGGGAGGGACATTTAACGGAGCGCGCGCGGCGTTGCTTTCTTTGCCGCGCTTTCGGGACGGACTGGATTTTTATTGCTTTCGCTCGTTTTGGTTAGTCCAGCTATCTCGTAAAGCGTAGAGGAGAAGCGCTTCCCGTCCTTCTGTTTCCGTTTTCCTCGGCTTACTTCATTGTGGATTTTCTTTTATGCAGATTTGTCCTAATCTTTGTAATGTGAAGTAGTACATTATGCAGCAAGGGGCAAAAGTAGAAGATTTTTCCCGCGAGTGAGTTTACCTCGCTTCGCTCGGGCAGTAAACGGCACCCTCTGGAAAAATATTCTCGTAAGGGCAGTATAATAACCTGAGGGCAAAGTCTACTTTTGCCTCCTGTTTCATATAGTATTTTATTCCACTCTCGACTGAAAGGCCACTTTTTGGTCCTGAAAAGCGGGATCGAAACAACTTTGCTTTCTGCTAGATAGAGGAATGCGTATGGGTTCTATTTCATGTATCTTGTTCCTTAATTCCGCTACGTGCCACTGTGCGAGTGGTGGTGCCGCCAGTTATTTTGTAAATACGATTTTTTAACATATCATTAATAGTATTTAAAAAATATTATGAGAATAAAGCAGACGAATTTTACAATTGCTTCGCGTAGCCAATCGTTGTTTAATTTTCTTGAAAGTTTTGTCGAAAACTGAAATTTTTGAAAATTTTAGGAAAAAAATTTACTTTTGCCCCGCAAAATTTTACTTTTTTCCCGCTAATTTTTCAGTTTTCCCGCTAATTTTTCATTTTTTCCGCTAATTTCTCATTTTTCCCGCTAAATTTTCATTTTCCTGCTAATTTTACTTTTGCCCCGCAAAACTAGTTTTCTGGAAAAATATGCTACTTTCGCCCTGCTTATCAGGGACAAAAAGTGGGGTTTTCAGTCGGGTGGGCTCAATATTTCACTTAATCCCATTATTTTAAGTGAATGAATAAGTTGATAGGTATTTCTACGTTCAAATTATTTTTAAATTAATAATTTTTCTTTATTGTTCTATATATTAATCTCTTATACTAAATATTCTTCGCGTGTTAGCAATAATAATAAATAACGATCATATTTATTTATTTTTTAATTTTGAGTGTTACGGAAAGCTCCTCATTTTATTTTGATGTTAAAGAAAAGATTCAATAAAGTTACGTGCGGTAGTAATTACAAACTAAAAATCTTTTTTTGTTATCAATGAACCAGTAAGTGTAACCAATTTTAGATACGAATTTGTGTTTTGACACCTGCTTTCTTCTTGAGCGTTGTTCTTACTGAATCTTCAATTTTTTAATTCAAAAGTAATAGCTTATTGTTTTTCGGTATTTTATACAAGTACAAATAAAGTTAAAAGCAACTGTATAAGAGACATTATTTTTTCTTAAAATAATATGTCTTTTATTTTTCCTTATTTGCTTTTCTTATTCTGCTTTTTTTCGCCTTGGCAAGCTTCTATTTTAATTAATTACATTTTTATTACATTTACAGTTTTCTTATAAACAATAATAACTTGCAGATCCTGCAATTATACTCACCACCCATAGATTGCAAAATGCTTATCCCGAAGCACCCCTTTCTTCCGATCATCTAAAAATCATCCGAATTTCTTCTGATTTCTCTCGCCGAGAGCGAGAGCAGCCCTGCGGGAAAGGGAAAGAAAAACGCAGATCCAGGCTCGCGCGAGCCGCGCTTGAGCGGAAACTTTTTCGGGGTGGGATAGGGGGTGAGTCACCCCTTGCGCCCATCGCCGCATACATCCGCACCACGCCCTTGAGCGGGCAAGATGGCTGCGTCAGCCGGCGACCAATTACGTGGCGCGCCCTTGCCCAGAAAAGCCCCGCGCACACACTCTTAAAGCGCGCGGGGCCGCGCCGCCACCCCTGATGACGCTTTCGGCGCGCGATTTGTTTCAACTCAGGCGCGCGGCTTTTCCCCCGCGCGCTCGCCGCCTCGCGTCCCTCTCGCTCTAGTTTTTTCGTCTAACGCTTTGTCTATTTACGGCTAGAGAGAGCCGCGCGTATGCGTGCGTGCGCGCTCTTTGTTGCCCGGCGCGCGCTTTTTCGCCGGGGTTCCCCCGCGCCCGATTTCAATGACAATGGCCGCGGCAATTTCCTCGAGCTCCCATTTATAAATATGCAATTTTTCACGGGCGCTTTGCTGTGTAATTGCCGCTCTGGGCGTCGCGGCGTTTTGTACAAGAGTTTCTGATTTCAAAATCTCAAAGAACTTTGAGAAAAGCGGAGGGCCGAGTTTAATGGGCGGTTAAGATGCTTTGAAAAGTTCGTATTGTGCGCGCGTACTGCTTGTAATTTAACTTTTTTCATCTGGTTTCCCCGAAAGAATTGCTTCCTCCTAGAGGAAGCTTTGTGATATTCATTTTTGCAGTTTTTCGAAAAACCTGTTATAATTGTAGTTATATTGAACATTATTTTTTGACGGCTTGAACAAAGCTCGATTTAGCGCATGTATTTTTATTCAAGTTTGCGCGAAATCGAGCTTTGCGCATGGAGTTTCAAAACTTCTGTTTTTTAGAACTTTAAATACTCCAATAACAAAATTTTTATTTGAATTTCGTTTGATTTTAACTGACTTCTAAAATGGACATATAAAAATCTAGTAATACAAAAATAAATAATTAATTAAATATAGAAATAGTTTGAAGTTTGGTTGTTCAAATCGATTGTTTGTAGTGAATCTCAGAGATAATATTGGAATGATAAATTAGTTAGAAGTAAGCTACCCTGGTGAAAATCGCCCATTTTTCTCTCATTTATGAAACGCTTTTTTTCACATGTTTTAACCATTTTATGACTATTTGACCGAAATGGCTAGGAAATGGTTAAAACATGTGGAAAAAAGCGTTTCATAAATGGGAGAAAAATGGGCGATTTCCACCAGGGCTATAATATTTTATTTTTAAAAGAGTCATGAAGACATTAAATTTAACACGACAATATACTAATTGCTATATTTTTCTACCTTCGAAGCAGCTTTCGTTGAAGTATAAAATTTTAATATTAATTAATTGCACGTAAAGCCATGAGCGAAAACGTTAGCAACAAGTGTGACTAAAGATTAATGAAAGTCGTTAAATTTTATTACTAACGCATAACACACAATACACTTTTACATTGCACAACGTGCATTATACGACAAGTAAAAAAATTCCGCGATTCGAAATTTGAAAATCCACAAAAGCCGACGAAACCCTTTGACTGTTCACAAGGGAAGCATCGAAATTCGAAGGTTTTCAAGTTTGCCGGAGAAAAGCGCGAAGCCAGCCGCGCTCCGTCAATTGAAAGTCAAAGTCGACCGAGCACGGCGTTACCTATAGAAACAGGACTGTTTGGCAACAAAAGAAGGCAGTCACTTTCATACGCGCAGATATGAGAGCCACGCGTCGAGCCTGCAAAATTCCTCTTACGTCCGACTGACAAAATCTCGGATTCCGAAGCAGCCAAAAAAAACACGGAGTAAAGCAACCCGCCACTTCCGGACGCGCCTGCCATCCGAAAAATTCCCCGTCGATCCGCGACAACGGCAACATGTGAGAGAGCCTGGCGAAGGAGGAACCGGGAAAGTCGTCCCCTGTGCAGAGAGGCCGAAGAGTGCTGGCGGCTCCTCCAACGATTCACAAAAAAAGCGCTCTCGGTCAGGTGTGACGCGTGAGTACGGCTGCGGGAAAGCTCCGACGGCTCGTCTGCGCGGAAAGTCCTGCTTTTTTTGACAAAATCGAGGTATTTAGCAGGGGGTGAGGCGGGAGCTTTTTTCTTGTCGATCGTCGACTCGTCGGGGTAATGAAAATGTTCGCTTATCTCAGCACTCGGTTCCGCTTCCTCGCGTTCGAGTGCTTATATTTGATCGAGTGTCGATTTTTCGTTCAAATCTTGAGCGGCATCAATTGCGTCTCCATCGCGTTCTTGATTAATTTCTTTAAAGTGCGCCCGATCGCGAATTAGCTTCCGAAAATTGTCTGTGCCGAGCGGGGCTTTAAAAACTCTTTCATCGATTTCCTTCCGTCGGGAGGTTTATTTTTAGAAGCAGCCGTCGACGCTCAAAGCACAGTTTAAAGTAAATTGCAATTGTTTCGAGCTGTCACTGAAAGCGAACGTAATTCGAACTAACCCAAATCGAGCGAAATTCGTAAGAACGCACTCTCGCTCCCGACCTCCCGGCCTAAGCATGGACAATTCCCGTTTCAGCGGAAGCTTCAGGCGGCAAGCGAATTCGGTAGTTAAAAATGGCCTGCAAGAAGAAGAAGTCGCGCTGCAGCAAGCCGCAGGTGAACGGCTTCATTCTGTTCTTCCTGAGAATGCTGAAGAAGAATCCTCGGGCCTGCGTGACGAAGGTCGCGAAACAATCCGGCAAGTGCTGGCGGCAAATGACACAGAAGGAGCGCTGCAAGTACATCTTGGCCGCCAAGAGACGCCGCTGATGTCGTCGATGTCCCTGGCAACTCGAACGACGACCTAATGGATTTTCTTAGGTACTCATTTCTCTCGCTTTCCGCTTTTTTTTTTCTTTTTTCTTTATTAAGCAGGCTGCTTTCGCCGCGAGAGAAAATTTTTTTGGACCGGCAATTTTTTTGTACAATATTTCTAAATCGACCGGCGTTTTAAATGCTTAAACCTTGACGAATGAAAATTCGAATTTTCGATCGGGAATTGAGACGTTACATTTTATTTGCAGTAAGTGTCTCGTCGTCTATGTCAGTGCCTAATGTCCTGAAGCAAGAACGTTAAGAAAGTTTATAGATCACGTCGCCAGTCAATTGCTAACACATAAAGCGTCAATCATGTACAAAGTCTTTCGGAATAAATCTGCAACCATTTCGGATCTTTTGCACTTAATCTAAGATCGAGGGTATTTTTATTCTGCAAGAATTTCCCTACTTTGTAAGCGGCAGCTTTGCAGTGCAGTTTAATTCTTAATTCCGAGAATCCGGTAAACAATGTATTGCTGGCGATAAAAGGAATATTATTCAAAACAATGAAAACTTGGCGCGGCATTTCGAAAAACGACGATGGAGAAAGTGACGATGGGGATCTTACATCAACAAATCCACACATATCAGCCTGCCGTCGATTCCGAGGCATTGTTTCGAGCCTGTGATAGTAACTTCTTGTTAAAAAGATGCCGGTGTAGCTTCCATCCGTGAAAGGAAATGGATGCATCATTAAATTGACGCATCGGACAAAGCACATATTCAGAAAATGGTATCTTTGTTTATTCTTTTTGTTCTTTGAATTCTTTAGATGCTGTTTAAGCACCTTGCGCCCACCTAAGGCATTTTTTATTTCGATTTGGACGTTCTTTCATTGTTTAAAAACAGATTATCGATGACTATCGCTTATTCAAACGTACGTCAAACAATACCTTCCGAAATTCTGGCTTCTTACGGGGCAGCTTTTGTACAATAAACTAAAACAGGAATTTTATCCTAAAAATGTCTCTGGAACCTTCCTCGAGCCCGATAAATGCGTTACCCAAACATAAAACACTGAGAAGTCAAGCGCCGACAAAACAAATCGGCATGACTGATCTCTCATCTAAAAAAAAGCAAAACCCGGCAAGTATTCGCGCTCTTAATCTCGAACGATCCGCGGTATTTAGGCCAATGGTACACCTCCACATTCCGGCGTTCCTCCGACAGCTCCCCGGCACTTGGTCGCTTCCAGCCCGAGCGATACGAAAAATTCTTCCCAGAGCCCAGAGGAGGAGGAGGAGGAAGCAGATGCATCACGGCGAGCGACGCGTCGTCGGGGGTTTCCCATCGTTTCGTTTCGCAAATTCCTGATCGTGCATGAATTATAAAGGCTAAAAGAAGAGAGAAAAAAAAGATCGGCTCGTCATTACAAGTCGCGAGGATCGATCGCCTCGTCAAACGATTGAAAGGATCTTCGAGCTCTCTCTCTCTCTCTCTCTCTACGAGGCTTATAATCGATATTACTCGCTGATTACGGCGAAGCAGCTGAGACACCATTGTCTTTCGGTTAAATTGTGTCCCTGGATAGAAAGAAAAAGTTCATCCCGCTCTCATCAATTTATATCATGCTGTCGTTTTCTTCTTTTTTTTTCTACGTCCCAAGCTGTACCCCTTTTTCGAGCGACCGGCCTGCTAAATGGCAATAGCAAAAATTCCAGCTTCGAGCAGTTCAAATTTACCGATGACTCATCGATACTTCAGCCTCGCGATATTACTTATTAAATCGCGCAGTACAACGTGCACTTGAAAATTGATATTGCGATTTAAGGCAAGGGATATTCCGCAGGAAACCGTTCCGTGATTAGCAAAGTTTCGCGTAACAAAGTATTTCAATTATAATTAACTTTTCGAGTGGAATGTAACTCGAGAAACACTCGACCGCCGGGAGGGAAAAAATCCAGACGATGCAGCATCCTCGGTCGCGGCAAGATACTGCGCACGATCGCACTCGACTGCAATTTCCTTTATTCCTGCCCGGCGGAAATGCACTTAAGAGGAACTTCTGTTATTAAAGGAAGAATATTATCTGTATTAAATAACGGAATCTGATCGAATTGCGTTTCTTGGGATTTTTTAACGCGAAAGGAAAGGGAAGAAGATTATTTAGTAACTAATTTTGCACGCTTATAAAAGAGAAAATGTATTTTTATTGCGTCGATGCTATTATTCAAAGATTATAATTCGCATCTCTAAGCAGTCGTCCACTTGTGAAAAGTACCATCTTCGGTCAAATCAGCACCACTCCGTTTCAATACGTCCCTGTTTTCTGGCCTTTATCCTTATTCGCTCATTCCTCAATCCGAATTGAAATCATTCAAAAGCAAAATCGCCAAGCAGCGAGAAAAATCCGCTCGTACATCGCAAGCTCTAAAACCGATCGCCGGCCGAGCTCCTTCGCCGAATCACCGGTCGCTGCGTTCCTCGCCGCCCCTCGCGCACGTAACGCAATCCATCAAAAGCGACTCTCGATCCGCGAAGGAAGAAGCGACCCTCCGAATCGACGAATAATACCGATTGCCCAAGAGGCCCCCGTCACTTTTCCGTCCAGCGCCCGTGGCCGTAAAGCCTAATGAGCCTTCGGCGGGCGACAACAATCAACGGCGGCGGCGTCGTGCATCGGCTCTCCTTCGCCCCTTCGCCAAACGTCCCGCGCGAATCATCATTCGACAATTTAATCATTTTTTCCCGGCCCCCCCCCCTCCGCCTCCCCGCGAGGAGGAGAGGCCTTAATGATCCTCGCTGATTTATAGGCGGTGCGCTCCTCCTCGGCTTTCCGAGCGGATTGATGCGCCCGGCCGTCGGGTCAGATGCGCGCTTGCGTCACCCGCTTCTCCTCTTTCTCGCGAGGTGTCCGCGGCGGTGCTCGCCGCGCGACTCTCGGCTCTACCTCTGACCTCTCGGGATCGCACGCACTCGCGAGGGAGAGCGTTTAAAGCGGCGTTAAAGTTTCGCGCTGGATTTCCGCCTTTGATTTGATATTTAAAGCGCAATCGTTCTCTCTCGCATATTTTTCATTTGCGCAACCGGAATTTTTAACGAAGCTTTGATTATCGTTTGCGCTTTAATATTGCAGTGGATAACGTCGATTTCAAAGTTGCAAAATTTACGCTTGACTTAACCTACTTCTTTTGAACTGAATCTAAACGATCTTGCACAAATTAGCTAATCATCAGCGATAATCAGTGCACTTTTTCCCCCTGACTCATCCTGTCATTAACTGCAACTCGGTCAAAGGAATCCTTAAAGCTACGCATTAAATGATGATAGTAATGCCTTTTAATCATAACTGATGTTTACGATTAAAAGTACATTAATCAAAAGCGTCCCGCGGTTAAAAAGTTTCGAATAAAACTTTTTACCGCCAACAATAAAGGCTCAAAATTCGGGTCAGCGCCGGAGCATCGATCTATACACCTATATCATTCCATTTCACAGAGTCGTCCCAAAGGCGAATTTCTGTCCAAACTTATTACACCTCGCCAACCGCTCCCTCGCACTTTGATTAATCCCCGAGGCATTGATAACTCTTGGACGCAGCTTCTCCGAGTAAAAAGGAAGAAAAAAAGCACGAGCCGCGCAAATTGAAAAAATCGCGCATAATGCAGCCGCGATTCCTCCTCTCTCTCTCAAGGCAGCAGCCTCCCTGCATTATTGCATTAGCTCGTTTATCAAAGCGCCGTGGACTCTCTCGCATTGTGTCCCTTTGACAGAGCGAGGAGGGGGAGGAGGACGGCGGGGCAGAGGCAAGAAAAAGCGGACGAGCAGTCGCCATTTGTCCCGCGCCAGCGTAAACATGCATTTTCCGTTTGCCCCGTCCCCGAGGGAAGGCTTTTCATTTTTCAGAGCCGCGCTCGCAAAGGCCGAGAGAAATAATACACGGCGTCGGGGAAAGGTTTATTCGGCGAAGTTTCGTGAATTAGAAATTCATGAGCGCCGCCGCTGTGCTCGTTCGACTCTCTTTCTCTATCTCTCCCTCTCTCTGTCTGTCTCTCTTGATACGTCCGTGCCTCGCGGCGTCGTTGTTTTTCTTATCGGTTTGTTAAGAATGGATCGCCGCTTTGACGATTTCAGAGGCGAACTCGCGTAATTTAGACTCGCGAGCTCAAAGGCATTTCCAGATGCGCTGCTTTGTTTGCCCTGCCGTCGGGGTGAATATTGATGTCTGCTTGTATCTTTTGCCAGGCGCGCTGCGAATCGACAGTGAATTTTTTTCGGCGAATTTGTGTATTGGCAATATTTGAAATTGAAAACGAGGGTATCGGGTGAGGCTGGACTTCAACTGAAATATAATTCTTCTTACAGGTCGAAGTTTGTCCTGAATATACAAAATAATTATCGACAGTCTACTACTTTTCTAATATTTTTAAACAAAAAAAAATTACATTTATTAAGGGCGTCTTTTCTAATTTACAAATAAAGTTTTTAAGGCGATAAACAAAACTTTTAATTCACTTTCTTTTACAACGAACAAAGTTCTACTATCCCTATGCCCTTGCAATTGTTTTCAATCTATTTTGTAATTATTAACGTTAACGATCCGACAAACGTCAATTACTCTGGCTCAAACCAAATAGAAAGCCGTTACTGTTCATTAACTTTAATTTCTAAAACGATGAAGCTTGATTTTATCTTAAAGCACCAACAGCAGCTCTCTAAAAGCAGTTTTCATCAAGAAACAATTAACGAAAAAAAAGCAAGCGCCGCAGAAAATTTCGCAGTCCGAATTTTCAATCTCTCCTCTCGGCAGAGCCGACAATTTCAGCACAGCCCTCCCCTTATTCATTATCATTCCTTTCTCTCTCTCTCTCTCTCTGTCTCTCGGCGAGAGCAAAAAGGCGTCGCGTCGGTACACTCGACGCCCGAATAAACGCCAGGGTACACCGCGCGAAGAAAAGGCAAAGTGCCCTCGCTCCGCGTGGCGCAAGAAGCCGAGAGCGCGACTACTAGTAATCGCCGTTATTACAAGGCAGATTTACGATTGTGTAGCGCCGGCTCGAGAAAGGAGAAAAAAAAAGGAAGAAAGAAGAAGCGGAGGAGGAACACCTCCCGCCGCGGATGGATTTTCGCTTTACGACTTAATTGAATAAAGTGCGACGCGAGCGTCTCTCGCCCGATTTTTTCGACCCGCCGCGAGAGGGAGACGGAGAGAGATGATTTACTGTAAGACTGCGAGCGCCGCGCGCGCGGCGACGCGAAAAAGCTGACGTTTACAATCGGAGTCTAATTGTTGGCCGCGGATTTTTCGACAAGCGGGAGGAGGCCTCGCTGCGGCGGAGAGGAGACGATTTTCGCCCCGTGAATAATGGCGATCCGGGGCTCTATTGAGGGAGGTTTCGTCACGGCGCCGAGGAGAGATGATTAATGGGACCAATTGTTTCTAAGCTCGCGGCGAGATTTTTAATATTGTAAATCATTTATTCCCGACGGCTCGGGCTGCATTTAGCTGATCGAAATTCGTTGAGCAAATAAACGTTATAAATAAATTTTCGTTTGCATATTGCTTGTGGCTAAAAGGCGAGCGCAAAAGGGCAAACTCAAATTACACGAAAGGGGAATCTAACGTTTCTCGTTGAATTTGCATTTCGAAATTGTCGGACAGGGAATTGAGAAAATGTCATTCGTAGTATAAAAGCGTTTCAGTAAAGAATTTTAATAAACGTGGAACTTTTTTCAGCTCATAATTTTTCAACTCGTAGCAATTAATCAACACTTCTAATAACCTTGCATTTAAACTAATTATGACGTAATTAAATTGTTACTCTCTCTGAATTTAACGCCCGAAATTACCATACCGCTAAGTGCACCGAGTGGAGGTATTAATTATAGAGTTCTTCGTCAAAATCAAGATTACGTCCCTCAGCTTTTTTCGTCTCCACTTATCGATCACTTACGCTGCCTCTTCGCCCGAAGGAAGTCGTCGGGCGATTGCAAGACTGATTACAAAGATTGCGCTGTACCGCTTAATTTAAGAACTCTGCCGTGGAAAACGGGCGCCTCCGATGAATTTCTCCTCCGCTTTTAAATAAGAAAGTAGTAATCGAACTCCACGTCCCGGGCAGACTGCCATCGCACTAATTGCAAAAACAAAGCCGACTCTGGGTAAATACTCCGTCTCTGCGTAAAAAAAAGGCGCAGAGTCCGAAGGTAAGCAGAGCAAAGGAGAGGTGCGACGGACAGAGGCGACTCGTCATGGCGCCTCATTAACGAAATCAGCGAGGGAGCACTGTAAAATCTAATGGGAAAATGTCTCTCTCTCTCGCTCTGTCTCTCGTTGCGGCATCTCCTGGGCGCGTAATCGTGACTGGAAGACGCGAAATTGCGATTCTCCGCGAGAGAAGGCGAAAGATACAAAGTCTGCTATCGGACGAAAGTAAAAGCGCTCCTCGGGGGAGTTATTATATTCGCTGAAAAATCGTGCATTTTAGGCGCGCAATTTTCGACTCCGGTGCTCTCGGTATTATATACACAGACGAGTGAGATTACGCGGGAGCGCGAGGCAAGTTTCCTCATTTCGAGTGATTTATATTTCGGAGCGGCGGCGGCGGGGAGCGCTTTTTTTCGAGGAAATTAAGCGCTGCTTGGTTCTGTTTGGCTTCTGGGTCGGCGCAGATATTTAGATTGTAGAATTTGCAGCAGGTCCGGGGTCCGTTGCGTTATTTCGTCTGCTGCATTTTTTTCGCGCGACGTCTTTTAATTAAGCGTATTCGTGCATTTTCCTCGAGTTTTTCACGGCGCTGATGTATGACACAAATTTGATAACAACTGCATAGCTATCTGTAATAATAAGAATAAGCAGAACTTCCTATTTGAAATCTTAAACACATTCCGAACGACTCCAACAATTAACTATGATTACAATTGTCAAGCACTTTAATGATGGTAACGTTTACAAACTTGAAAATGCACCATTGTAACGACTGCCTCATAAAGTCCGAGAATTTAAATTCGCAAAGAGTACATTAATAAAAGATTCTCAACTCTAGACGCCAACGTCCTCCGCGAAGTCTTGTAAATCGAAGCCTACAAAGACCGAGAAATAAGTCCCCAAGGAAAAGTCGTCGCTAAACGCGGAGGCCACGACGCGCCAAGTACGCTCGCGTACGTCGGCTAGTTTCCCCCCCGTAAACGCGCGCAAACGATTTCCATGGAACGAGGCAATGAGTCGTGCGGCCGCGGCTAAGACTCCCGGCAGGTTCCATAACGTAAAATTCGAGCCTCCTCCGAGAGAGTCGCCTCGCGCTCCGGGCTTTCCTCCCATTCCGTTTCAACACAGCCGAGGGGAGTTTTAAATATCGGCGTAATTGCAGGAAGAGGCACGCAAGAGGGAGAGCGCGCTGCAGCTGGTTGCGATAATTCAGCCGCGGCGGCCGATCGAACTCTCGACTCTCGCGCGACGCAGGAAGTCGTACGCGACTGCAAAGAGAGAGAGAGAAAACGAGCGATCTGCCGACCCGCTTTGTGTTTTACTTTTTCGCGATCGGCTTTGTTTATGGAGGTCTTTGCTGGATTGAGGGGCAAATTTTTTCCGGACTCTTCGTCAATGGTAGATGGCATTTTTTTTTTTATTGCTTCGAGAGATATGACTTGTGATCTAAAGATCAATGTAAAATTACTTTGGAAACTTTATGTAAAAGAAATACTTCTTCTAGATAAAATTCATGATTTGTGATACCATTTAATAAGTGGTAATTTCTTATTGCCAGTGTTGCAGATCGTCAAGTTTTTCGATTTAATTTTTCAATATATCGTCTTGAGCGTCAAAAAATTGTCAAAAAGAAATTTTCAAATAGTTTTAACGAACTGCGGATCTATAGGACTTGTCAATACTGATCATTTGAAAAGACTAATGTGCAGTTCTTGAATAAAGTGAACTTGAAAAAAAAAGAATACGAAGCACAGAGAACTGTACGTTGCTGTGTCTCAACATTCGCTGTAAAATCACAGGTAAGATAGATTCTAAGTGATTAAAATAATATTTCTGAATGTTACGATTAAAGTATGAACATAGTCTGGCGGGAATAACTAATATGCTGATAATGTAAACAACTTTTATATGTATGCGAAATTTTTACGTATTATTTATTTCAGTAAATTAGAATTGAAGACGTGTATTTTTACAAGCATTTCCAAGGAAGCTAAATTTTTTTTGTTACTTTTCTAAAAATAAGATCAGAAATACATTTTTTATTTAAAAACGCGATTTCTACACAAGAAATCACTTTAATAAACTTGCCCGCTATTCTATACGAATTTTACTATTGAACGACATCTGCAGAAAAAGCCGAAAAAAGCGGCGCATTAAAGGCACTCGAAATCTCGGTGGCATCGCATAGCCCAGAAAATCCGGCGAACAAGGAAGCGGGACAACAAACAGAAAATCCTCGTCGAACAGAGAGAAACCATACACGCGATCACGAGTGCGCAGCCTCTCGATCCATCACGACTCTCTTTCTCTCTCTCTCTCTCTCTCTCTCTCTCTCTCTCTCTCCGCGGCACTCGCTCAAAACTAACAATCGCCTCGTCGGGAAGAAAAAAATGTGGAAGCTCGGGCCTGCTCGGCGCGTATCGGGGAGAGAGAGAGAGAGAGAAAAGAGCGGAGCGAAGACAATGCGTTACGTGTTTGTCGGCGAATCATCGCATGCGATGCTATCGGGGGGAGGACGAAAAACGCTTCTCTCTCTCCCCGGCGCTTCTTCCTCGCTTTCTTTTCGCGCTTCGCGCGGCTCCGCTCGCAGCTATACACTCTCGTAAACGTATAAGCAGTTTTCGAGGTGTACTCGGCTTTTTTGCGGTTGTAATTGGCGGACTTGTCGGCGGAGCTTCCAGGTGGCCCGTTAGGTCAGCGGGGAAGAGCTGCGGCTGGAGTTCGTTCGAGGTGTGAAGGATTCGCTTCTTTTCTGGGGGGGGGGGGGGGCTTTTAATTGGGAATGAGTTTTAAAGCCGAGGCCTGATGTTTAGGAGGATTTTACGTAAATGCAGGAAAGATAGAGAAGATAGCGAAATTTCTTGTATCGAAGTGTTTCTGAAACTTGTTGGAAAAGTAGGTAAGCTTATAAGGAGAGCCTCGGGTGTTCGGGGCAGGAATTTTGCGAAAATATGAAAGAAGCCACGTCCGTTCAATGTAACGCTCAATTTTTCAAAAGTTCTCTTAACAAAAATCGATGCGCGCTCAATCATCTGCAACTTTACTGCAACGAAATTCAGTGTAATCCAATTTATCACGCTTGAGGATGAAATCTTAACCTGTCAATCGAAAAAAAGGATTCAAAAATCTTTATTTGTTAAAAGGATAGCCAAACAAAAATTTTTAAAAAATATAAAAATTCAATACATTGTTGACATCCGCCTTTGACAACCATTTCGACATGTTAACTTGTGAATTAGGATGTTAACAAGTATGTTGACTTATTAAATTAAAACCACTTGTCATTCTTCCGTAATTGCTTAAGAATAAGATGAAACTCGATGATAGCGAACGTTGTTTTTTTTTTTTAAATTTAAATGTCGTGACGTTTCAATAATACAATCGCTATAGTCTCTTTAGCACTACAATATCCTCGCTAACATTATATAACATTTATCGCGTTGCCAGAGCCACCCGAGCTTTACAAATCCAAAAACCGCATTCTCTCGCCACCCTTTAAAAATAATGGATTTCCTCATAGCAACCCCACGCAACACCCGAACTTTGTTCACCGAGCCGCGGCAGCGCCAGTCGTCGCGCGCCAATTACAAAGCGCAAGAGGGCGGGCAGAGCCCAGATCTTACGTACGAATTCCGTGCGCGAAAACGACCGGCTATCCCGGCGGATCGCGCGAGAGAGCACACGACGCTCCTCCGATCTTTCACCTCTCGCGGCGAATGACACGCTCCGGGGAGGCTTTCCGCGTACTTCGGCTAGGCCCCGGCTGCATCATAACGAGCTGCTCTTGATTTTTATCGGGCGTCGAGCTTGCGTAACTCCCCCCGAGGAGGCGGTGCTCCGTTCTGCGTGGCTTTCCTCGAAAACGGCAGAACGTCGGGCGCGACGTGCTGCTGCGGCTGTTTGGGGGAGGGTGACGAGTTGCTTTTGTCGCGTTTCATTTGAAGGGAACGTACTTGATTGCGCATTTTCAGGCGAACCGGTACGAATGATGTAAGTGGTTAGGTTTGATAGTAAAACCTTCACAGGTCAATTTGATCATGAAGGATCAAATGTTTGACGCACAGGGTGATGGATTTTTATATAAGAGTGATTTTTACCTTTAATGGACTGTATGAAAGTGTGTTAAAAAAAAACTTGTTTTTGATTAAAGTAGGCAAATTTGTGAAAATTTCCCAGGCAGCATTAATTCCACTTTTTCGAGTTGCGGGTAAGCTAAATTCAATAATACTGCCTTTGTATTCTAGACACTCAACAATTTTACTTCATCTGGTTCGAGTCATTACACCCGCAGCATCAACAATCCAAATCCGTTCTCCACCTGATTTTTCAGAGAACCTCGTGCGGACCGCACTGCAATCCAGAATAATTATACAACCAGTCGCGGCGAAGAGCCGAAGCGAACCTCATCCATTAGTTAATGAAAGCCTCGGCGGCGAGCTAAATCAAACAAAGACCTCGAGCGCGAAGGTCCGCCGAGCCGCAGTCGCCGAAATCCTCCTCGTGCCTCTCCAGCAGCCAGATGACTCCGGGCTCGCGCGCCGTAACTATCGCTGTTTACCTTCGGCCGGCGGAAAAACCGCACGGCGAACAAAGGGGGGCAACGAAAAAAAAAAGAAAGAAAAAAAAGAAATCGGCCGCCGCAAAACGATGCCTCGTTAAGACGAACCGCGCGCGAGATGATTCAGCCGCGGGCGAAGGTCCTTATACGTGCGTGGGCGGGTGTAACCGTCAGCTGCGGTGAAAGCTCTCTCTCTCTCTCTCGCGCGCGCGCGCGATTAGCTTCGAGCGTTATGTACGGTATCAAACGGGAAGTTTGACTTGGCGGGGAAAATTGAGACGTCGGCCGAGGGGATTGCGAGTCTGGCGGCGGACGCCGAGGATGGGAAATTCGTTTCGAGCAAAGTGCGATGAAAGTTGTAAATGGAGACGTGGATCTGCAGTTTTGCAAAGCGATTGGTAACGACTGTCATAAGTACGTTGGGTCGAGTTAATAGTTTTGCGATGGTAACTAATAACCGAATGGACGCAAGAGTAAAACCTAATTGTTCTATCTCTTATTTCTGTAAATACATTCAACTTGAATTTTTTACTTTCGTTATTGCCGCGGTTAAAATATCACTTTCTTTCCAAGGCTTTCTATCCTAGGAAACCGTGTTCTACATCCTAACGCTTTTACTACATCCCTGCAACAATCGAAAACCTAATGATATCCCATCCCCGCGTCACTTCCAGCCGTTAACCGACGCAAAAAACCATCACGATTTATCGATCGATCCTTACGAGCGGCACATCGGCTCCCTCGTCATCGGGCGCCGATTTACAGCCGCCGATACTTGACACGTACAGCACCTCCGGAGAGCAGCGACACCGCTCTCGGGAGGCGAAAAAAAAAAAAAATTAGCCGCTTCGTGCATCTATAAATAATATCGGCGGACACCACGGGAGGAGAGAAAGCGACCCGGCGATAGATGGCATCTCCGAGCGCCGGCGAGAGAGCGACCGGGCGCCGGAAAAACAGCGCCTCGCTCTCTCGCGCTGCATTCGGAATAATACGTGCAAATCTATTTGTAAGTGTCACGCGTTCGCCTGCCTTTGTATTATATCCTTTACGTAAGCCGGGCTCGCAGCGGCAGCGAGTGCACGAGGGCCGCTTCCTCCGCGGAGACGTTCGTTTCGGAGGCCAGGAGGCTAATGAGCGTCGCTTCTCGCGCGCGGCGAAAAATCGTTATTCATCAAGCGGGCCGCTCGTGGCGGAGTGGGCTGCGCGTACGTATACGTGCACGAGAATGATTTGTAAGGCCCGTCAATGGCTTCTCCCGAGTCACCGTAGTTTAGTTTTTATTGCCCCGCTCGGAGTTTTGCGGGAGCGGAAGAAAGTAAGATTCCCGATTATTCATGGACGGGGGCATCGGGAAGCTGGGATGCATTTCATTATGACGGCAATTTACAGCTGCCGTCATTCACTTGCTTTAATGGTGATTGCTAATCTTCGATTATCCGAGGGGAGCAGATTTTCTCCGTTAATACGTACAAATAAAGACTGTTTTTAATGTTTATCAATGTGATTAACGTCTTTTAGTGTCCGTGCGTACAAAATTTGTTCGACTTTTAATTTGGCAATGACAGTTATTATTTTATTGAATTAACTTCATTTATTAAATAAATTTTGTCTTAAATTTTAATTCAAACTAGCTCTTTATTTATTCAATACAACGATGATGAATAAAACTTTAATCGTAGAATATTGCTTTTTAACATTTATTTGTCGCATAAATTAATACAATTTCAAATTTTTTAAATAAAATTTAAGTGAAAAAATGTATTAGATATCACGTTATTTTGCAAAAGCGATTTCTTTCCTCTCTATTAGTCACAGTTGATAGTATAAATTCAATCAATGATAGAATAGGAATGAACAGCTCGTAAAAACTATCGCAACACGTCTAATTAACACTAAAATCGTAAGTGTTAATGGAAAAAAATGATTTTGAAATAAATGATTTTGTAAAAAATGATTTTTTAGGAGACATTGAATTTCATTCAATTTCTCCTAAAAATGTCGAATTTACTGCTGAAATGTTTATAGACGTCGCCGCGCCAAATTCCTTAAGCTCTAATTACTTTTCAATCTGCGCGAGCACCTAAACTCGTTAACTAGTTGGTAACCCCTCATGCAATCGCAATGCCGTTTAGGCGTGGCGTAGCAAAAATGCTGACATCCTCCGTTCATATAAACGCACGGATGATCTTCATCCAATACCTGCACTTCTGGACTCAACACCCGTATGGCGGATAAATTATCTTCAACGTTCGAAACTCGAATTAACCTCTTAGCTTCATCGCCCGTTCGTTTGTCGAAGCGCCAGACGTCCGTTAAATTGGACACGAATATCCATTCGTCGTAGACGGAAACGGATTTTGGATACCATACTGGTACCGCCAGTTTTATTTTGGATTTAGATTTGCCATCGATATTTGCTAAGTAAATCAAAGATCCCAATTTCATCCAATATACTTTCAATTTGTCGTAATCGATTGCAATCAATTCTCCCACAAACTTGCCTTTATATTTGAAAGTATCTATTGTTTCTATCGGTGAGAAACCAGCCAAATAATCTTTGTGCAATGACATTTCGCCGTGCCCTGACCTTCTAAGTTGGTAAAAGGACATTTGTCGGGGATGAATAACAAGTCCGTGAGGAACCGGATTCTTGTCAAAGTGTTCGAAAATAGCGTACTGTTTATATTTGGGACCACGAACCAGTCCAAGCATACTTAAATAATAATCGTCCCCGTTCTTTTCATAAAAGTACAAGATATTCGTCATCCAATCGAAACCGACGTCGAATATAAGATAATCTGCTTGAGAATGTAATAGCTTTACTTGCGGTTTATCGCCTCTGATGTCTATCATCCAAATGTTGGAATCGTCGCTGAAGTAAATTTTGTTCTTTCTTAAGTTGTAATCGAAGTGAATAGAATCTTTCGAAACGAGGGACTCCGTGTAGAATTTTTTGGGCATGATGGCGTCGGTGAAGATTTCGGATGACGATCCGTCGAGAATTTTTCCTCTGAAAAATTCACCTTCAGTATACAATAGAAATTCATTCACATGCGTACACTTATTCGAATACGATTTCATTTCGTAACCAATTTTACAAGCACATCTTTTCGCCAGACTGGCATTGGCGCCCGGAACAAGCAGACATAGATGCTCGCATCCTCCGTTGTCGACTTCACAAGGGTTGCGTATAACTTCACGGGTCCAAGAAGTACTGGCTAGTTTTGTATAATTATGAGAAGTTTCAATCACAGCTTTCGTTTTTCTTGGTTTGCTTTTCAAGTCTAAAATCTGTAAAGTAGAATCGCTAAACCAGTATAGCTTTTGGCTGAAAACTGTCATTCCATGAACTTTGGTGGGAGCTAAAATTAACGTGTCAACTCGGATTCCTGAAAAATCTATCAAGTTAATTGTTAAAAACTCGTCGACCCAATATATGGTTTGAGTTTGGTAATCTGCCGCCATTGTTGAAATTCCAATTGTTCTTCGTAATACTGACAACGATGTACCATCCATGTTTCCTTTTAAAATCTGTAGAGAAATGAAAATTATATTCTACTAAACAAATTATGAGGCACGCTTACTTACGCAATTAGACTGAAGAGCTACGAACATAATACCCTTCGAAGGTACCAGAATCAAATTTGAAGGATTCTCGAGATCAGATATTACTATTCCGTAAAAGCCTGTGTATATATCAATTATATTAATTGAATTTACTTCGCCGTCTATAATATAAAATTTATTACTGACAAAATCTACTTTGAAATCTTTAGGTTGCCATCTCATAGGATAACTGATAATTGGATATCCAGTAGATAAAGGTTTTATGACCGAATTCTCTGTGTCGCACCAAAACACTGTCTTGTCTAAATGAACATCAAATAGAGCACAATTTTCATGCTCTTTTAATGATATTAATGGTTCAAAGTATCCTTTATCAAATTCTAATGCGAGAAGAGTTGTTCCATTACCCATAACAACTACATTTGAAAAGTCAGTTTCCACATTATTATCAGAATCTAAAATGTAATTATTGTCACATCAATTTCCTTGAAAATAAAACAGTTAAATAACAAAGTCAAACGTATAAAATTACAAGTTGGAGTCGGCACTTTGATAAGCATAATTGCAAATATCTTTGTAAATAAAATCATTGCGCAAGGTTGCATTGCGTCCCAGTCTTAAATGCAGTGAATTGGCCCACGGTCATAAAAGCAGCTTAAAGGCAGACTCAGCATCTATGAAAAACATTAATATTATTACAACCTAACAGAGATTTATATATTACAAATATATTGGACTACACTAAATTGTGCAAAACTAAAATGGATAAAATTATTATTTGCACAAAGCAACCCGTATCCTAATAACTTTGATACTTTTATATTCATTTGATTTTTTTTTATGTATTATACTTCATAATAGTTATTAAGTGTTTCTATGAAAATTATGAGAACAAAGAAATGTAAATCTTGACAGATGTGACTAACAATCTCAATTTTCTATTTTTTAAAACTTCCAAGCTGTCGTCAAATAGTTTGCTTAAACAAAAAAATGTAGAATTTTTGTTTTTAATAACGCGTTATGTAAATATTTTATGTAGATCTCTTCAAGAAGTTTCAAAAGAAATTCAAAAGGAAAAACTTACTTGTGGGTAACACCTTCATAAATTAAATCTTAGCTTACTACTTGGCAGTGTTATAGTAATCATTTACGTTCGACTAGATGAAACTTCATTATCATAAATTGATTAATGCAATTATAGTTTGTATTGGTAATGAAATAAAATCGCAATAAAAGTTCGAGTTATTTCTCAGTTCATAATGCTATTTCAAAGTGGAAGTGCAAAGTTGGGTTAAATTGTATTTTGTTTTTGTTTTTAGCTGACATAAGTTTTAAATACTTTCTTTAAAAAATTATAAAATATCCTTATTTAGACATTTGGAAGACCTTTTTTATCACCATAAAAATAGCTTTAAAAGTAAAAAATAAGATAATAAATAATAACCTTTAGAATTCAACATATTATAATAAATTAAAGTTCAATACAAAATCAGTAGGAGATATACGGATTATCAATTATATTGGACACCAATAAAAATGGATTAATGCATAGTCACACGCTCTCCTTTTTATTCATTGAGCATGATCATTCCGCAAATTCATACTCTTCTCTACTAAAACAAAACTTTCAACAACGCAACGACTCCTTCTTCCCAGAAGAACTTTTCTAGTTTAAAAACTCAGCCTCCCCTGGCGAGAGCAGAGAAAGTAACGGCTGTCGCAGCCTCGTCAAAGAGAGGGCGAAGAAAACGATGCGTCGGCGTGAATCATGTCCATGAGAGAAAACGGCCGGACCTGAATTTACGAGTCTTCCTTATGCAGCTCGGGATTTTGAGTTTTTCAGGGGAAGAGCCTCGCGTTTAAAGATAAGTGGACGTATTTAACGCCGCTGATCGATTGATGGCGCTGTGGGTTACAGCGCTGCGGGGCTGTTTTCACGTTCGATGCTTTGTGGGAAGCAATAGACAAGCCGAACTTGGGCGCCCTGGCTGGGAGGAGTCCCTAGTTATGGACTAGCTTCGAAGAAAGTTGATGGCGTGTGAACTGCTTGAATTTCCTCAAAATCCGAAATATTGACGGACGTGGAGCTGTTATTTGGAAATTTTGAACTAGACTGTTTACGGAGGAAACTCGATCTTTAGATCGATTTAACAACCACTGTGGTTCCTTCAACAAAACGAAAAGTCCGGATTTTTATCGATAATTGACGATGTAATTGATGATGCAATCATTTTGTTGCAAGATTGGATATTTTGCACAATATTTTTAAAATATTCAAAAATATCCTTACTATGCTACTTTGATTAAAATTATTTCTTCAAAGAAACTTGTTAAATATCATAAAAAACTTACTGCTCTTTTAAATATTGAGTTCTCATGTTTTTGTAGAGTTTTATTTAAAAAAAAATAATTCGATTGGACGATTGATTTTAATTATGATTGTATTGGGTGTTTTAGTAGTTAACACTGTTATGACTGCCGATTTAACTGCCGCGAATACTTCTCCTAATTCCACAGCAACAATTGACTCAGTAAATGAACACTCTTATGACGGCAGATTTAACTACCCTGAACATTTCTCCTAATTCCAAAGCAATAATTGTCGCAGTTGATGATTTAATTAATTCTGATCAATCAATATACGGTTATATCCAAACAATAAAAATCTATTATGGAACAAAGGAGTTTCAAATCGTTATTATTTTTTTTTAAATATTCCATATTTTCATTTAGTCTTTTTGAAAATTTTGAATGAAACTTGTATATCATCGTGTAATCATATCACAATCAAATTCTTTAAGAAAGGCAGCTTGATTTTATATCTTTAGCGATTTACCTTCCTCTACTTTTACAACATTGGCTGAAACAAGAATTTCCGAGTTTTTATTCAGAGAAATATAAAAAGATGTCATCACAGGAGCAACATCCAAAGTCAAAGAAGCCAAGTCGCTTGCTCAACCAAAAGCAACCTGACCATCTACCTATAACTAATACTCCCGTAAAAATGAATCACCTGCCCGTCTCATCGACCGACAACGTCAAAGCCATCGAAAACGTCTCTTCTCTCCGTAAGAGGCCTCCGACTCTCGCCCCGAAATCGTCAGTAAATCCCGCCTGGCGATGCCTATCTTCGAAAACACTGTGCGTGACGCGTCCCTCCGCGGAGAGGATTTGCGCAACGCGCGAGGCGTGGGTCGAAGAAGAAGCCACCGCGTCCCCCCTCTCCCCTCCCCCCCGTAGGTGTACCGCATGTTTAATGCGCCGGCGGATTTTATCCGCGCGCGATCGCGACCTTTTCACTTCTCTCGGCCGCGTGCCCGAGGAGAGGCGCGCTTCATTGTTGCCGGGCTTTTCGAAAAAGCGTGGGAGTGCCGCGGCGGGTTTCCATCGCCACGTGCGGCGCGCCGATTTTTTCTTTTTTTTTTTCCTTTTCTTCGCCGACTTTCTTCGGACGAGAGTTCCGGGAGCTATGGGAGGAAATCGGAGGTTGGCGATGAGCTCGGAGAAAGAGCGGATGGGTGACGTTCGATTATGTACGACGAAAGTGTGGTATTTTTCTTGTGGTATTAAATTGCGACTGGTTTAAAATTAGTTAATTTATCGCCGGTCCTGTAATCCTGTATATCGCTGAAATAATGGAAAATACATTTATTATTAAATAGCCCTTAATGGATAATACATTGAGCTCAAAGTGGTTTCCATTGTCCTACCAGTCATGTATTATTGCAATTATCAAAAAGCCGAACAAGGCATTACAAATTTTAAGCATGAATTATCAATCTCGACCAAATATCCATAACCGTCGAACATAAGATCCCCCGACGAAGCACCCATCAGTTTCTAGCCAGAAGCTACTCCGCGAAGCGCTCCGCAAAAACGGCCAAGCCATCGTGACATAACACGCCGAGCAGCCATCTCCGGGAACTCGCCCAAAGCCTTCCTGCTCGGGCATACCCGTCATCAGGCGATCGGCGCGGAGAGCTCCGCCCTGCACCATCGCGATGATCCGAAAACCGTTCCAGAACACGCGATCCCCCGCCGCAAATTCCAAAGCCCCGCGCGTACCGACGCCCGGGCTGTACTTACTTTCCAGCGCGGTAAGCGCCGAGGAAGCTAACGTCTCGCGGGTCGCGTGAGAGGTCGGACGCGAGGCCGCCGTTAGGGACGAGCTGGGAACCGCTCCTGAACAGGTCATTTCTGGAGGAGCTGCGTGCTTTGAGACGAGCTGCTTTTTTGAGGAGAGAGAGAGAGGGAGCAGGTCTGGTTCTCGAGAAGGAGATTGGGAGGCGGAGTTACGGCGGGAGGGGAAGCGATTTTAAAATGATTTTTGACTTGGAAAATGAAAGCTGGATTTTTCGGCGGCGATGCTGGTTTCTTGAAAAATGAAAAATGACGAAACTATAATTTCGCAACAATATAAACTGCTTAGTACGAGCTGGCAGCGTAATACGTTAAATATTGTGCAGAGTAGTGACAGTTTTGCAATTCCCGAAGGAGCGATTGATTGAATACTTTACCTACTTACCTCAATGCCATTTCTGCAAACTCATCAAAATTAAAAACCTCAAAAAATGTTAAATCTCTTTTTAAAGTGGTTTCGCCAAGATATTTTGCTTCGGGCTTTGACTTTGCCATTATGTTGAAAAAAAAATGTTTTTCACTCATTAGCAAGTGATTTATCAACATTGTTTTCCCATACTTTTCAAACTTTTAAAATTGACCGCAAATTTACCTACTTCAGTTTGTACGCTAAGCGAAATTTATAAATATACCCTCTTATTTTTTGTACAAAATAAATAATTTAACGAGCCTTAAATGATGATAATTACCATCTATTTTGATATGTATATTTAAAGCATGCCCATTAATTTCTTCTAACCCTTAGATACCCATAATAATAAAAATTTTTGCTTCAATTTGTTCGCTTATTACGAGAAAAACATAGAAACAAAAAATGAAAAACTTGCAAATTGGTTTGCTTTATTAAACAAAAAGTAAAGTTCAATAACCAGGAACTTACTTCGGAACATGACTTAATACACAAAAATAGCTCGTTTACGACTTGCCTGTACGTAACAAAGGAAAGGCTCGAAACATCCACGCGACTCTAACATCTGAATTTTTCACAAGCCTCGAATTTTTGCTCAATTATGAAAACGAGCAGCTCGTACGGCTATTATAAAGGCCTCCTTGCAGTGTGTCGCGCAAAGATACTTTCTTTCTCACGAATAATACTTTCTATTTTATTTATGAGAAATCGTGATGTCATTGATCAAAGTAATGAATCATCTTCGGAGAATTCAGTGTTTATCTGAGAATCGACTGAGGCTTTATCCTTGCAATCAAAATTTAGTTTCATAAAATGTATATTAAACTGTATGTTAGACATTTTGAAAGTTGCTCCCATAAGTTCAAGTGAAAGTCATGCTCTATATGAAACATCTTCACATCTTAGATTTAATACCGATCTTGTCTCGTAAAAAAATTAATTGGTTCTCAAGTCAAATATAAGTTCGCTCGACGAAAAGTGCAGAAGCCCTGTCTCGCTGTACTCGGCACGTATCTACTTCATTTACGTGAGATTACGTTAAATCTCAAAATTATGAAATCCGTGTATCAGTTTGGTTTAATGAGCAATTTTTTTGTGCCCGATCGGGTGAAAAAACGATCTCGCGAAACATTGCAAGAAAAGAAGCTTGATTTTGAGCCGGCCCTCTAAAATTATAAACAATATAAAACTAATAAATATCACAGTTTTACTGTGTCCTCGTCTCACTTTCAAACCCAAGCTCTCCCTTCGATTCTCCCTAATTTCAAAAAAATCGCACCTCGTCCTCTCCTTCGCCAACCTTGACAAAAAAGAAAAACGCAAGCACCTCCAGGTATATCCCCAGGACTTAAAAAAGAAGCCCCCCAAACTCCGCAGCAAGACTGCACCCGATCGACCTTCCAAAATCTCGCGCGGATAATAGATTCCCGTCAAAGGGGGCGCGCGGGGCGGCAGAAAAGTCCCTGAAAATCGCTGCTCGCGAGAACAGCCGCCGGTCGTTAAAATCCCCCGACTCGCCGATAAATCACGCGGGCCGCCCGCGCGTAGAGGAGGCGGCGGACCTCTCGGATGTAGTACGCGCACGGCGCGAAGGAAAGTAAAAGGATCCAGGAAACGAGGAGAGGACTCGAGTGCTCGTGACTCGGGGGCCCGCGCGCCACAATGGGGGGCGGCGCGTGTGCAGACGTCGCCCGCGCCGCCGTTCGCCGAGAGAGGCCCGGAAGAAGTGCCCGCGCGCGCGCGATTTTGACTTTTCTCCCGGTTCTCGTGCGTCCCGTCGGGCTGTTTATGCGGGAGGATTTTTATTGCTTGATTGTGCGCCGAGCTCTCTGCCGGGAGGGAAGGCTCCTCGGATTGTCTTGGCGAGTGCATAAAGTTGGGCCCGCTGGGGACGAGAGCGGCGTAATTTTCGACGCTGAAGGAGGATTTTTTCCACGGGGGGAAATAATGTACTTTCGGAGGATGTCGTGAGACGAGAAGATTTTTTTGTGGTGAAAAATAAATGGGATTGATTTTTAATTAAAAAAGTATTAATGAAATGTAAATAAGCTTGGATCATTCGGTTACATTCTTCGCGCCTCTTCAAAATTTCATGATAAATAATTCTGATGGAAGCGGGGAGTTCCATGAATACGTTAAAAAAGTTTTTAATGGAAGAGCTACTGAAATTACGTCTTATTACAACGTCGAGCTTGCATAAAGGCTAATTGAACCGTGCATTTTCCGACACGCACAAGTTCCCTCAATGCAAATAAATTAAACTAATGATTGGTAAATCTTTTGGAATCAATCAATTAGTTACATAATTTACAAAATATATACTTTTACAGAAATAGCAACCTACAAATACACTCGGTAAATTTTAATCGATGAAAAGGCAAAAATGTTTTAAATACTTGTTACATACGATATAAAACCGACAGTAAACAGCTAAATTTTAGACGCCAAAGAGAAAGCATGCGCAAGTGAATTAGCGCCGCGATAGCACATCCCGGCATTAAGATGGCCCGAATGACAAATCCTAAACCGCGTCTGTGCGCTCGACCTCCCCTTCCCATTATCTCAAGCAGCGTCGCAGAATCTCAATACATCCAGAGCCGAGTCGCACGATCCCCATTACCGAGCCTTAAGGAATGAAAAGCAAAACCGCGAGGCAATCACCTTGAAAATCTAAAAATCAATGTGGGCGCATTTCCCTAAGAGAGAAAATCTCCCCGTTTAAACTTTAATCGAGGCAGTCAAGGCTCATCTTCATCGAGGCCGCGCAGTCCGGAACCCAGTCCTGGCGCGATGAGCATCGTGAGAAGTTGCCTCTCGCGCCTTCGGCCACGCTGAAGAAGACATCTCCCCCCTCTCTCTCTCTCTCTCTCGTCGCCCGTCAACTCTCCTCGACGCCAATCAGATGCAAAGTTCGAAAAAAAAAAAAAAAAAATAACGCCGAAGGACTCGTCAATAGGCGTCGCTCGGGGGATTAGTATCTGCGAGATCTCGCGAGCGAAATTCCCACGGGGACCGCGGCTTTGAACAATGGGGGCCCGGGACGCCTTGTTCAGGTGGAACCCGCGGCGTTACGTCCTTCCGCTTTTGATGGAAAAATTCGCTCGGGGAAGAGGCGCGCAGGGCTTTGGAGTACATAATTCTTTGGCGATCCCGAGTTTCTTAACGAAATCTTGGGAAAGTTTCGATTTTCGTCGCTGCGGATGCTTATCTGGTACTGGATCATTGTTTGAAAAGTGCTACTTTTTGGGCCTTTTTTTTGAAATGTCATTTCGTCGAAACTTTGCTTCGCTCTGCTAAACTTTTATCTGCGCAGGTTTATGATGAATAATTTTACAACCAATTCTCGGACGACATCCGACATCAGACCAATAATTCATCTCCATGAACCCAATCCTCTTCCACGACGCGATACCTCCCGGCCCCGAGCTCCGCCCCTCGCGACCGAAGTGCGAAAATTCCGGTCTGTCCCCCTCC